>JAUTBQ010154797.1:0-13464 GCA_032361185.1 Lepetodrilus ovalis | reverse complement strand
AAGAGATTATTACCCTTATGTCTTTAGATACCGTCAGTATCCTGGTTTTGGGATAAGCACTATGTATTATGCTCGCATAATACAATGCTTATCCCAAATGCAGGATACTGATGATATCTAAAATCACTCGGGTAGTAATCTCTATGTCTTTATCCAACAATAATTAGGCAGTTCTGATATGCAAGTCATGATATTAGTGAAAGAATCTAGAAAGTGACTTTAAACCCCAAATCAACCAACCAACCATTCATAGCTTGATTTCGTTATGTCTCATGTATTTATACCAGATGTAGTGATTAGTTAACCCAACACATTTGGATGGCCGCATACTTTTGTTGATGCATATTACTGCAATCATCTGTAGCTAAAGGGTTCCCATATAGATAGAAAAATTGTAAATGGGGCATTTTCTAGCTACAGAACTGCAGCTATCAAGAAACATTATTTTTGTTTTATTTTTGTTCCAACCTAGACAAAGTAGCTTTGTCTCCATAATGCTTCTGCTATGTGCTATTTGGAGCCAAACGTCCTACCTCAGAAAACACAGTCAACATTTAAACATAAACTCTGTGGCACACTGAAACTTACTGCATGAGTAATTGTCATTGAACAAACCCAGGGTACGCAATTAACACTTGCCTGCTCACCTGGGCCATTTCTCCCAATGCTAAAGGTATCCTAAGTTATTATTTGTATCACTATTCAGGTGAGTATATTTTAAAGTTGTTTCTAATTTCTATCCCTGAAAGCTTTTCCCACTGCGTATAATCATATAATAAAGATGTAATCAAATGAGGCGTTGTTTACGTTGGCTGCTGCCGATATTTGCAACGCTCTTTGGTGACGCTTGACTTTCTGAATGCTGATGATTCATTGTTTATGCATGACGTCACAGTGATTTCCTCGATGTAGAAGCCAGATGATGTCAGCAGACAATGTTTATGTTTTTTTAAGACATATGTTAGAGGATTTATAACACTGGGAAGTGATCAGGCAAATATGAAGATAATGACAGCGGAATACTGTGGCTACACACAAGTACATTCATTAGACCTTTATTAATTGACTATATTGGTAAACCACTCATCATACTGATTTTGTCTTCAGAACAAGGCAGTCGGCAAAGAACTGTTCGATTTAGTTGGACGAACAATTGGTCTGAGAGAGACGTGGTACTTCGGCCTACAGTTTGTGGATTCTAAGGGATACATTGCTTGGCTCAAATTTGATAAGAAGGTAAATATAGTTGATGATAAATTTGCAGTTGAGTATTTAATAATTGATAATGATGAGTGAAAGTATCATGAAGGCGATTAATGTGAAATTTGAAAAAATATATAAATAAATAGAAATGATATCAACGGTTACTTCAGCGTGTTTATTAGATTGACTTGGCTGGGTGGTGGTGGTAGATCTTCAGACCAGAGCTAGTTTGAACCCAACTCTGGCTATCCATCATCAAATTTTGGGGAAGTTATTATTCTGAAGTGATGATGGGATGATGTACCGTTCTACACTTGATCATCTTTGGTTTGTAAGTACCATTTGGTGCTTGCAAGTTTCCAACATGTTTCAGTGCAACAGGTGTTGCAGGTTTATTCCTGCTGTGTGACTACAATTTAAAAAATTACAAATCATATATTTTAGCAGCATACTATCACAGATGGTTGACCTCTATAATGGACAAACATATTTCTATCTGAGACTACTTGTGTTATTCCCCAACAGTTATTCCCCAACAGTTGATAGTTATCACAAATTTCTAATTTTATGTGAACCAATGTTAGGGGACATTATTTATCTTGTCTTTGATAAGTGATCTATGAAGGAAATGTAACTGTGACATATTATATTCCAGTCGTTCCACTTTGAGTAATAATGTCCCCTTGCATTAATATAATGAAGCAAAATTCAGGTTGTCATGACTGCTAGTTAATACACTCGATTCAATCTATCTTGGGGTTGCAGTAGAATTTTGTCTACCATACATTGGTGGAAAGGTTTTTGGAAGTGAATGTACAGTGCCCCTCGATATAATACGGTCCGATACACAGTGGATTCGGATATAAGGCGGGGTCAGACGTGGATCCCATTTTTATTTTTGTTATTTCCCTGTAATATTGTATAAGGCGGGTACTATAATGCAGGGGGTGGGGGTGAGTGAGTGAATATGGAGTTTAACGTCGCTGCGGGAATCTTTCACCCATTTGCGACGTGGGGTTATGTCATATCGAGGGAACACTGTATCTATTATATAAAATATGATAGCATTCTCATCAAAGAACTTTGAGGTAACTACTTTTACATTTCTTTTCTTAATTTTTCGTAAATTGCCTCTTTAATTATAATTCTTTTTACAAAATATAAAACAATATTTTCTAAATGTGGATTTCTTTTTTGCCTCAAATGTCTCAACAAGCATAAACCACAACACTGCTAGCATGGACACCTACTAAATAAGAAGGCAATATATCTTATCCGACCTACCTCCTGTGAGTTCTCTTAGGTCGCGTTGACCTGCTATCATCGGAGTGACTCCCAGAGCTGCTGTCTCCCCTCCTCCGGGGCAGACTGCTGGTGTCCTCCGACAGAGCCTCGTGGTCGCTGTCGCTGATCTGCCGCACACGCGGCTGTCTCCCCTCGTCGTCGGATGGAGGCTTGGAGTCGCGGTTGGACTCTGAGTTTTTCCTCCTGGTCCTTTCTCTAATTGTCTTTTCCTGTGACCTGGAAAAGTTCTGGAGCTTCTGGAGAAGCTTGTTGGCGAAGCTCTTCTGGTCGGAGGAGGACTTGGACAGGTCTCCCTCTGACCCCACACTTCCGGTCCGGTGGCGGATGGCCGAGTCCTCCAGCACTACGGCGGGGTCGGGCAGCTGACGGGGACGAGAGGTGGCGGTGGCGCCCTCCGTCTTGCTGTTGAGGGAGCCCATGGAATTGGATTTGGAGGACATGGTCAGCAGCCTCTGCTCCAGTGTCTCGGCCACAGGAATTCTCCGCTTCTCCGGGACGTCCTTGTCCGGAACGTCGGACGTCATGGGACTGCTGGGTCGGCTCCCGGAGGAATGTCGCTTCCGGCCGTCGAGAACTGGCCTGTTCTTGCCGGCGCAGTCGCCATCCTTCCCGATGGAGACGGCCCCTTCAGACTTCTCCCCAGAACACTCCTCCTTCCGCCATTCCGTGACCTGAACCTGTAGGTCTTTACTCCGCTTCCGCCTGTGACTTTTCACCTTGCCATCGTCGCTGCTTTCCGACAGACGTTTCTCGCAGTCCTTCCTGTCCGCGTGTCGGTTGTGCGTCCCTCCGTCCACCTCGGACACACTTTCCTGGTCTCCGCTCTCGCTGCTGCGCTTGTCCCCCCTGCTGCCGTCCACTTTCGCGTCGGTCAGGTCGGACATTTTGAAATCGCTGCTCCTCTTCCTTCGGTGACTTCTACCAGACTCGCTCCGGTCGTGCGACTCTCGTAACTTGGCTTTGGATGCGGCGATGGTCTCCTTTACCGCGGTGGCAGTTATGCTCTTGATGAAGGAACTGGCCTGGTCCAGGGTAAAGGTCTCCGACATGCTGGCCGTCTCCTTGGAGTCCGACACCGCGCTGTGCAAACCAGTCTGCACCGCACTACCGTCACTGAACACAGGCTTCACTGACATCACCACACTAGGGTGCGAACACGACTTCGTTGGGGAGCTTGTGACACTCGACGGCGAAGACGACGACGAAACCCGGCGCACATCCGAGGGACTGCTCTGGATATTTCCGTCCGATTCCGGTTTGGAACTTAGGGACAGGTCCTTATTGCTATCGCTGTCTCCGCGTTTCATTTTATGCATGTGTCGTCTAGGCGTGGTTAGGATGGCGGCGTTGGTTTCATACGTTCCTCGGCTGGACAGCGGCCTCTCCGCCGGCGATGGGATCATCGTGTCGCTCACGGAGCTACAGTCTCGCACCGGGTGAGATTTTGACTTCTCCGACCGTGGCGACTTCACCTTGCGGTTTTTCCGCGTCTCGCGTTTGCGGTGCCGCCGTTTCTCGTGGTTCTCTGTGGAGTCGTGGTCCTTGTCGCTGTCGGGCATGTCGCTATCGCTGCTCTCCGTCAGGTGGCGCTGGTCGCCGCCTCGGGCCAGCTTGGCCATCAGGATGTTGGACTCGTAGCTCTCCCCCAGATCTGACAGTGCCTTCACGTAGAACCTGCAGACACGGATAGGAAGGTGAATACATAAAACCTGGGACAGCTGCATAAAGGTGAAGAAATGAGCCTTCTAGAGCACAGACATGAAAAGGTGAATATATGAACCTGTGAGTAATATCATTTGTTATATTTATACATTTCAAAATTCATTCATTGATATCAGAGTAGCTCAGGTTATGGCAGCAGAAAACTTGCAACATCCGTAGCACTGAATTTTAGTAAATCTTTGAGCACCAGCTGACAGGCCCGTGATGATAACTGCACTGCCACGGTACAAACAGCGTATCCTATAACGACCGCATAGGAAAGCAAATCTTTCACGAACATTGGGCCAAGATTACAAAACTTTCTGAGTACGATTTCATGCTCAAGCTCAAATTTTATATGCAGACTTATGAACAAAACTTAGAATTTAACATGAAATTGTACTCAAGAAAGTTACGTAATCTTGGGGCCTGGTAATTTTACCACTACCCTACCTCCCATCTGACACAGCAGAAGTGATTTATTTCTTAATCAGGCATGGCAACAGACAATTGTGATTTCAGCGGAGAAACGAGTCCGGATTTCTGCTGATCCGCAGAAAATGGCCATGTCTCCTTACTAGCGTTGCAGTGAGAATACACAATGATAATTCAACTGGAAAGCGAGGAACTCACTTGTATGTAGTACCACAGTCTAGGCCCTTCACCAGAGCAGTTGGTTTGTTGCTGGACACCAGTGCCATGCAGTTATCATTGACGTAAACTCGGTATCCTACAACATACAACAACCCCTTGTAAGCCTCTTGGAATTCTACCTGCTGGACTAATCATGGTAGATTCGGTTGTCGCTACCAATTGTCACATGGATAATAATAATAATAATAATAATAATAATAATAATAATAATAATAATAATAACAACAATAATAATAATAACAATATTTTTTTTTAATAATAATAACAATAAAAAATAAATTCTACATCAAACAATTTTCATAAAAGACTGCATCAATTTTAATTGTTGGAAGCACATCGATTTGACATATACAGCATTGGCCTTAAAACATTCATTAGGGTGAAGATTAGCATAACAAAGACAAATACTGATTAAAATATATTAATTATTACATAGCAAACATTGTCACATTTGGCAAATGACAGGAAAGAAATGCCCTACCTAGAAAGCTCCGGTTGGTGTTCTTTCCATGCTCGTCAGTGACACGAGAGTTCTCCCAGTGTAGGATGATAGAGTCGTCTCCCTTGTGCTGGAGGTGCAAGGCCCTGGGTGGAGTTGGCACCCCGCACTGTGGGACCTGCCGGAAGTACACCTCCTCCTCCTCGGATGGGTACGGTGACAGAGAGTGAGGGACGCTGCCTGGTGGACAGACCATACATATGGTAATAATGATTTTTGATTGAATTAATGCTTTACGCCGCAGCGGGAATATCTCACCCATAGGCGACAACAGTAAACAGTGTGCATGTATATAATGTACTACGGTAAGCCCATACCAAAAAGGCATTCACCAATATCACATTCCTTGCAGCATATACAGAGAGACATTCTAAGTGGACATAGCGATCGGAAATTACTTTAAACCTTACTGGCCCAAATAGTGTTACAAATAACAGGTCTACTCGGAGGTCTACTCAGTACTCAGAGGTCTACTCAGTACTCGGATGTCTACTCAGTACTCGGAGGTCTACTCAGTACTCTACTTGGAGGTCTACTCGGATGTTTACCGGTATTCAGATGTCTACTAGGTCTACTTGGAGGTCTACTCAGGTCTAATTGGAGGTCTACTCAGACATCTACTCGGAGGTCTACTCAGTACTCAGAGGTCTACCGGTACTCAGAGGTCTACTCAGTACTCTACTTGGAGGTCTACTCGGATGTCTACCGGTACTCAGATGTCTACTACGTCTACTTGGAGGTCTACTCAGGTCTAATTGGAGGTCTACTCAGACATCTACTCTGAGGTCTAATCGGTACTCGGACGTCCACTCGTAGGTCTACTCACTCCATCTCCCGGACCCGGTGTCTAGTTCCAGACTCTCCAGCTCCTCCATGTTGCCAGTCACGTGTAGCGACGCCGCCCCCGCGGACCCCAGGGTCAGACTGTTGTTGTGGAACACCGCGCTGGAGATGGTGTCCAGAGTCTCCTTCAACTGGGATACCTGCAGTGGACAGTGGTGTCATTACACATGCATTTTTTTTAAAACAGTATTTATTTGATCTATTGGCTATCTGGACAGGTCTCCTGGTTTCATATACACTAACAGGGGCAGAGATTATGGAACTTTCTTGACTACGATTTCATGCTCAATGCAAAGTTTTGTTCGATTTCATGCTCAACGCCAAGTTTTGTTCATAAATCCCCATATAGCATTTGAGCTTGAGCATGAAATCGTACTCAGAAAGTTTTGTAATCTCAGCGTCAGGATGACACAATAGCCACGGTGTGATTACATTGCTGGGTATCACAGACAGCAACACAGTTCTGCAGAATTGGGTCGATGACATCTTGTGTATTTGATACTTCTCAAGATAATAATAATGGCAATAATAGTAATAATATTAATTTATTAATATTAACAACAACTAATAATAACAATAACAATAATAATAATATAAATATTGAATAATATTTTAATACTAATAATTATCATAAAATAGTACGAAAAATAATACTAGTAACAATAACAACAATAATAATAGTAATAATAATAATAATAGTAAAAATAATAATAGTAAAAGTAATAATAGTAAAAATAATAAGTAAAATAATGGTAATTGACGTACTACAAATACTGATAAATAATTGTAGGTATCAAAGGATGTGGTGAGTGCGGGAATCTTTCACCCATTTGCGACGATTCAAAGAACAGATAACTAGTGCAGACTGTGAACTCGCCCCAAACTACACCACCACTCACCTGGGACTGCAGACTGGCACAGGTCTTCTCCAGGTCTCGCTGCCTCTCCACGTCCATCGGACTGAAGGCGGACCGCAGCGTGGAGTCGCTCAGTCGTTCCAGCGTGTCGGACGTCCGCTCTGTGCTGCTGGACGATCGCTGGCTGGACGACACGCTGAGGAATGTCCTGCCGTTGCTGGACAGCAGGTCGTGGGAGGAGCCGAAGGACTGCGAGGCCAGGACCTCCTTCTTCCAGGTCTGGAGGGACTGTACCTGGAGGACAGACAGGTATTTTTAGATTATCCCATGAACAGAATAGGTTTGACTTTAGTCAAGCTGAACAGTGCCTCAGTAGAGAAGAATTTTAACGTACTTCCATATAGATCACAGCATGCTGTCTGTATGATTGATTGAATTAGGAGAGAAACGGATCTCCTGTATTTTTCTATTTCTGTAAGATACTTACGACGAAACACGTAAGTGCTTATGTCGCACTGGGAATATATCACATGTCTAGTAAGTTTTAAAGTTAATTTCGATCCCTGATATCATCCAAACGCAATAATATCTGTATGAAATTAGTCGACTTGCTTCAAAGTCAAACAAGAAAAAAGCTCAAAATATTCCTTACAATTGTAAAATCTAATTATGGATATGGGATACAAAGTATGATTCCCAGCGGATTGGACAGGAGTTAGGCAAGTGGGGAAAGTGGGTGATTACCTCTTGCCATAGTGTCTTGATCGCCTCCATCTGTAGCGCTCTCAACTTCCTCTCCTCCGCCGTCTGGTTCTTGTATCTGTTGAACCATATTGTAATATTATGTGATGCCATTCACATCTAGCAGACGAAAATGTGCAATGCCACCTTTAACATTGCAAATTTTCAAACGACACCCCAGAACCCCCCTTTAAATTTGAATACTGTCTTTTCTGCTGGATGTGAATGGAATCACATAATCATGCAGTTAAAAGTATCAGTGGGACCCCCTTGAAAATTACAGATATGACCACCGTTAACATTGGTCCTATAGAGAATGACTGCCATATTATTTTCTTAATTTCTAACACTGAAAGGTACAGTATAATTTAAAGTGTGAGGAGAGATAATATTACTACAATGTACAAATGATGAGAGAAAAGGCAATGATTCACGATTACTGGACCTATTCAGGCACATCATAAATAAAACCTTTAACCCTCTCCCTGCTGGATTATGCAAATACAGTTGTTTAGGGCATCTCCAGTTACCTGCAGCCAGGAGAGGGTTAAGGCATAACATTACGACGATTGCTTTTGACCAAAAATGTTTTTTTGGGGGGGAACAAAAACAAAATCAGACTTTTCCTACCTTTCCAGTTCCGCCTTAAGTAGGATGATGTGGTCCTCGGCTCGCCGGGCTCGGATCTCTCTCCGTACAGACACAGCGCGGGTGTCGTGTTCTCGCAGTGAGTAGCCGCGCCACCACGACTGTATCAACGTAGCTGCTTTGAACTCGGCTGAAACACAACATCCTCCTAGCGTCAAAACTTGTCGTCAACTGTTGCTCATTTCATTAATTTTAAAGGATAACATAGTTTAATCTGATGGGTTTATGAAGTGTTTTTAAATGTAACTTATTTAAAGAACAAACCAGTCAGTGAGTTGTTCTTTTATGTTGCAGTGGGAGTTTTTCGTCCATACGCGATGAAAAAATCAATCAAAATCAGTTGTAAGACTAATAGTACTATGAATATATTTTAGCATGAACAGAAAGTCACAAATCAAAGCATACTAGACAGTAAATACAAGACAAATAAGATTCTTAGATTAATTGTGGTTTTTTTTATAAATACAGATAGAAACTTTTGAAAGAAAATGTTCTGAAAATGAAAGCAATCGACTCCAAAAGCAAATGAACTGTCAGTGACATCGCGAAGCAGGGTTCGCAATTAACATCGCCTGGGCAATTTCTCACAATGCTAAAGATATCCTAAGGGTGAGTAGAAATTCATAACATTTGTTATTTATATCACTATTCAGGCGAGTAAGTTTTAAAGTCAGTTTCTATCCATGGATAATCCAAATAACATTTCAGTCACAACCCTGAATTCAAGACAAAAAGGAACTGACAAGTCGCCTACATTCATTGACGGTGTCGCCCATCACGGCATCACTACACGGCCGTGACAAGAAGCCAGAGTCTCTGACACTGCTCTCCGTCATCAACAGATGCTTCTGCCTCCCAGCCTCCTCCAGCCTCTCCAGATTCAGCCTGCCCTTAGCACTCTTGACATCAGTCTTGGCTGCAGCGTCACCGGCAGCTGGAGACACCACCACACCTCCAGCCACACCTTGTAGAGTCACCGCGCTGTTTGGCACAGGAATACTGCTCTTGACGGAGTCGCTTTTCTCGCTCTTTTCCCTCTTGTTGAACAACTTGGCCTTCCGCTCCTCTATGGTCAGAGTCTTCTGAGCTTTCCTAGCACCGACTTTGTCCTTGATGAGACTCAGCTCCTGCGATGGAGGGACCTTCTCCATGCTGTTGTTGTTGTCCTCCTGGTCGCTGCCGTTGCCGTTGCCGACGTCCACGCTCGTGTCGTAGTCCTGGCTCTCGGCCGTGGGAGGCGTGGGACGACGCACGCGGGCGGTGGGGACCGTTCCGGAGGACTGCGGAGGCGAGAAGTCGAAGTTGGGCTTGAGGTAGCCCTTGCCGATCTCCTGGTTCAGCGGGCGGATCACGCGCCTCTCCAGCGACTCGTACTTGGTCTCCCTGCTGCTATCCGCCGCCGATGCCGAGGTCGAAGGTCGCACGCTGTGATTGGTCAGCGTGGAGATGAAGGCCGATGTCACAGGTGTAGTGGCAGCGGATGGCGCCGTCATCGGGCGTTTGGACGGGGTTCTGGTCACATCCACAGGCAAGTAGATGGACTCAGAGTCTAGGAGACTTCTTGTCTCAAAGTCTGGAAAAGAACACGGCAACTGTAAAAGTGCTGAGATAGATATCAAATCAAAGATTGTAATTCTTCACAAAATGAAACCTGGAAACTGCTAATTTGATAGAATCAGTTAGGATTTTAAGACATAAATCATAGCATATTTTATTTTAGAATTTCAAATTCTTCTACCAACCATCAGGTGACACATCTTGCACCACAAGATCTTCACTGCTCTTCGCGTGCTTGGATGACGTCCGACTAGAAAAACTCAACTCTTCCTGCTGACCTGGATAAAACGAAAGATAAATTGTTACTTTCCACGACAAACTTTCTCATATTTAAAACCCTTTCCCTGCTGCAGGCAACCGGAGATGCCATAAACAGCAGTGTATGTGCATAATCCAGCAGGGAGAGGGCACAGAACATGACCCTGGAGATGCTTCATGCAGAAAAGGGGTGGAAAATGCATCCAGTATCAAGGTTAAATGTTATTCAAAGGGAGACAAGCACAGTGGTGTTTCCGCTACGTACTTGTCCATGCTGTGACAGGTGGGCGGTCTGAAGGACCGATTCTGTGGACATCTGAAGCAGGGGAGGCAACTCTAGGGCTGGGCTGGGACTGGGGAGAGTTACTGTTCCTGGGAGACTCTCCTGCAAAAGAGATCCATATGTTCAATTCCCAGATAGAAAAAAAAAATCAATACAAATCAATGAACACCACACATAAAAGTAGTAATTCAATGTTCAACGTTGATTGTCATCTGTAATCAATAAATAAATTACAATCACAAATGGTTTTCATTTGACTGTATTTGTGTCACAGCACACTCACCTGCTGTTTTAGTCAAGTGGGGAGACCGCGGACTACTGGTCTGTATTTGAAGCTGGTTCTGGTGGTACCGCTGCTTGTTCAAGATACGTCCAAGTTTGGCATCCTCTTCTGTTTTCAACTGCAACAACAAGAAAAATAAATATTACTAAAACCATCTGCTAACGGAAACCATTGTTCTCTGTTTTGTCTGTCAAGTAACAGACATCAGGAGGAAAAAAATAAACAAATAAATAAAAACATTAAAAAAAAAAGTTGTTTTTTTAAAATGCAGAGGAAGTTCATAACTGGCAACAATACAAATTACAAGGCTGCTGTGTGTATTATTAATGAGAGTGTGTCACAGACATGTACTGTAACATTGCTTTACATCCGCGTATCGTCATCACAGGAAGTGCATGCATAGCCACAACACAAGGACACACGAGGCTGTCATCAATTAATCAATAGTAATGGGATGTTAATTAATCGTAATTATCCATGTAGACCTGCGTTAGTTAGTAGTCTTGTGGTTCAACCACTGTCGGCAGCTGTCAACATATAGATATTTATATATACAGTGCATATATTATTGATCATGATGAGATGCTTTGGAGAATATTGGTAGGGTGTTTTTCATAAATGGCGTAAAGAAAAGCCGCTTTGGAGACTAGAGAATAATATTAATTATTATTATTTATATAATGCCGAATCCATGCCTGAAAGTGTCTCATAGAACTACAGGGGTGGGGTGTAACGCAGTGGTAGAACATTGGACTTCGGAGCAAAAGGTACTGAGTTCAAATCCCCCACCACAGGGCCCTGGCATCAATTTCGCAGAAGTTACATTTCTGACACGTTATTGATAGGATGCACTGTCTGTAGAGTAGCACTACAGTTATCATCCTTGGTCTGTCAGTACCAGCCGGTGCTTGCAGGTTTACTGCAACATTCAGCACTACAGATGTTGCAGGTTTCCTCCTGCCATAAACTGACAAGTTGTGATGTTAGTGAAAGATTATGGAGTTTAATAGTACAGTGCCCCCTCGATATAACACGGTCTGTTGCACCGCGGATTTGGATATAATGCGGGGTCAGAGTGGATCCCATTTTTATTTTCATTATTTCCCTGTACTATAACGCAGGGGTGTCATGCACCCCAACTTCAGCGTTATATCGAGGGGTCACTGTACTATAACTTCAGCGTTATATCGAGGGGTCACTGTACTATGGGATTTTTACCCATTTGTACCAACCTACAAGACATCTGTGTTCAATATTCGGAAAAATATGAAAGTACAATTGATTATTTTAGTCGTTAAAATTTTTCGTGGTTTGATTTGAACATTGTTCTTTCATATCATACTGAGACAAGTGGGGAAAAGTATCTTAGCCAAAAATTCCATACATTTTGGAAATAACTTCAATTTAACTATCTTTCATCTCCCTAAAATATAATTACCATGATAAATGTAAATGATGCACCCCCAAAAAAAAGAAATAATTGTTTTCAATTTTCACATAATATTCCTGGTTGCAAATGCTCACATCAGCTGATAAGTGTTTAAGCAAATGGTCTGAAATGCATGGGTGTGTTTAACACATTAGTTCTCAGTTTCTCAATAATAACATTGCTGTGAAATAGTATTACATTACGGAGTAAAAATCAAGTCAAATGCATGTGGAAACCATTCTCATTTATGAAAATATGACATAATTCCCTTAAACATATTCCTGCATGTATTTTGAATTCATTTCACAGTTTGCAGTAATATATATTTTAACATGTAACTTCATCTTATCATAATAAACTTCTTGCAAAATGTATATTTGGAATATCATGACCTTGCACCATTTGAAATACCAAACTGGTAAAATGATAGTCCTCATTTGAAATTTCTATTTGAAAAATGTGTGGCATACAAAATAAATATTGACATTTCATATAAATACCCTAATTAGAAATACATGACTCTGCTTGATATGGAATAAATGTCAGTGTGGCAACAAAGTAACCAAATAAAAATACTCATAGCTAAAAAAACACCGATATTTTATACAAAACAAATGTGACAAAATATATCAAATATGAAAAACAGTCTCAAATATGGTCATAATGATGATTTAGTTATTTTCAAGACAATTTCCTTCCTATCACGCCTTGTCAGTGTTACAGCGAGAGGAAACCCTCAACGCCCGTATTGCAGTAAACCTACCTACACTGGTTGGTATTGACAAACAAAGGATAATAACACACTATCACAGAACACCCTATCATGATCGCATGTGAAGTAACTTCCATGAACATAAAAGCCATGTCCCTGGGGGACCCAGGTCGGGTTCAAACTCTGGACTTTTGACTCATGAGTCTGAAGATGTGCTGGCTGGATAAGTACTAGCCGTGATGTGCAGGCTGGGTTAATACTAGCCACAATGTGCTGGCTGGATCAGTACTAGCCATGATGTGCTGGCTGGATCAGTACTAGCCGTGATGTGCCGGCTGGATCAGTACTAGACGCGATGTGCCGGCTAGATCAGTACTAGCCATGATGTGCTGGCTGGATCAGTACTAGCCACAATGTGCTAGCTGGATCAGTACTAGAGGCAATGTGCCGGCTGGATCAGTACTAGCTGCGATGTGCCGGCTGGATCAGGA
>JAUTBQ010154786.1:0-13467 GCA_032361185.1 Lepetodrilus ovalis | reverse complement strand
AGCGCTTTGAGCATGCTTTCGAGCAAGGATTTAGCGCAATATAAGCAGTCTCATTATTATTATTATTATTATTATTATTGTTATTATTATTATTATTATTTTTATTTTTTAAAATTTTATTATTATTATTATTATTATTATTATTATTATTATTATTATTATTGTTATTATTACTACTACTACTACCCCCAGCAAACGCATATTTCTAGTAATCCAATTCAAATGTTGTAATTTTGCGGCAACAAACGGCGATTTACGTTCTGAGATAGAACCTTATCATTTATCTATGCTGCAGTATGCTTGCACACCAAAAGCAAAATTCGCAACGACACATTTCGATGGAATCAGTTCCTTTCGGCTCTGGTGCATTGTATGGATCTATTTAGATGTAGTTTTTAGTGGATACATTATCAAGTAACATGCACTCATCTATTTTTGCTTGAAAGTCTTTATTTCTACGTGGGGAATGCTATGGTTGATGACACCGTGATATTGAAATAGCAACAACGTCTCCCGTGAAGTTAGTTTCAGCTGGTAGAACCCACGGACTGATATCAATGTCAATGACGAAAGTGCATGGTGGTGTGCATGGTGGTGACGTGGAGCACGGTTCACAATCTCCATTTGTTTCCTATTCAATAAAAATAGTCCAGTGTGGATCCATGATGTATCCAACCTAGGCGATGACGTCGTAGCAACGTTAATAAAATAACATAAAATATTAATTGTGTTTACCAAATGTGGTTATTTAAAGAGGAAATTATAAATTTTAATTATCCTGCAAGGAAGTTGAATTACCCGGAATTAAATCAGACTTGTATTTATTGAGTATTTTTATATAAGTTTTTTTTATATATATGTGCGATCCACTATACTAGTTATAAGGATTGTCAATATGATTGTTACAGTATTCCCGATATTATTTTTTAATTTTTAATTTTCTCCCGTATTATATTGCTTCTTAATTATTATCTTTCTATAGGGGTCTCATGAACGGTAGTTGTAGCAATTGTAGGTGAATTCCATAGCATCGGACAGACTATCCGTTGATTTCCTTCAGACGATGCGTCATAGAAGTTAACATTGTTGCACACACCATTCTAAGAAGGTTTACGCACAAAGACGTATGCGATAAACACGATGAACGTCATCGGACCAACGTCAACGTCAGTAACGCGCTACCAACGTACTTTTATTTCACACCTACAGTGGTTTTATTACTTTTGTTTTCTTAGATTCCACTTATTCATTCCTTTGACGTCATAAAGTAGACAAGTTAACAGTTAGGTCAAGTATTTCAAAGTTCAAGTTTTGTGTTAGGGAAGTTCAAGTTATAGGGAAGATATCCGCGTCCCCATAACTGCATTGTTGTTGTTGTTGTTTTTCTTCTTCTTCTTCTTCCTCTTCTTCTTCTTATCCTCCCCTCCTCCTCCTCCTCCTCCTCCTCCTTCTTCTTCTTCTTTTTCTTCTTTTTCTTTTTCTTCTTCTTCTTTTTCTTCTTCTTCTTCTTCATCTTCTTCTTCTTATTATTATTATTATTATTATCATTGTTGATATTATCAGTATTTTTATCATCGTTATCATAATCATTTTAGTTTTTTAATTATTATTATTATTATTATTATTATTATTATTATTATTATTATTAAGTAGACTGATTTGTGAGAGAAATTCAAGTAGCGTGTAACGGAAGTTCAAGCAATATATTTTCGCGTTTCAAATTATAATTATTCTTTCTCCAGAATTGCCTTTCATATGAAGTAGGCCAACGAGATGTGATTGGAAAAAAACAATATATTAAATATCCGTTCATAAATTTTCCAATATTCAACAGGTGACAGGAAGCGCTTATTGTAGTTCACGCATCCGTGTAGTAATGGTATGTCTGTCAATAGGGAATGTCAACTATTTAATTAGTATTGGAACATGGTCTTTTCTCTGGCGCTACGTCTATACAAGTATACTTATACACCATTTTATTATAGGTATAAACCATTGATATTTTGAATCACGTCAAGTAATATTTCTGTACCAAAAAAAATAAATAAAAAATGAAACCAAATAAACTCGCTAATAATTATATTTTAGATGCTGGAACACTCATACCAGTCTATTGTAATAAAAATCCAGAAATATTTGAATACTATTCTTCCAAACATTTTCCGACACAGCTGACTAAAGAAATACCGGTATATGAATTAGCAGTGGTGCCAAAAATCACGCCATAAAGTTTGCAAATTCTACTAAAATCGTTGCTTTTATGATCTTTTAAACAAAAAGCCAAAATTAGAATGCATAACAAGCATTTAATGGCATACAATCATAGATTTCAAAGAGCGCGTAGCGATATATTATGAATAATAAATGCTTAACCAGGAGCTAGAGGAGTTTGGGTCCGTTTTCACGAAAACATAGGTTGTTACCCCGTGTACTTTATAAATGGGGGAAAAGGCACTATGACTATTTACATAAACACGACTATTGTTGTAATTGTAGTTGTAGTTACGGTAATGAGGTATACTAATATGGGCAGGCAGACAGACAGAAATAAACTATACAATGTTAGTTTAAACATTCTTTATTAACTAAAATACAGCTTACATTATATTATTATTATTATTATTATTATTATTATTATTATTATTATTATTATTATTAAATAGCATGTACAAATAGGAATGAATAGCGATAAGAAAATTAGAAAATTAATAAAAAAAAATACCAATAATGTATACGGATTATATGACTATAACAGTTTGTAACATGTAACAGTTTGTAGCATATTAAACTTGAACATTCAAAGTGAAATTACAATATTGTGTGTAGACCTTGAAAAATGTGTTGATGGCTGAAGCGTTGCCATTGAGACAGCACATATTAAAAACAGAATAAATAGTTTAATATCCCTGTCTTGTTGTAAACCTCTTCATACTGTTGATCACTCTCGTAGGTGATGGTTCATTAGATAGCATTGCCATAGACATAGACATAGCAGCTGCCATTGTACCAGTGTGTATTTAGAATTCTTCTGAAAGGTAATTTTTGTCTTTGGCTAAACATGATTATACTTATTATTGCTTATCATAACCGTCTACACAAATCTCTCAGCGTATTGGTCATCTTCATATTTCAATTAATTTGATTAATTAGATTCGAATTTGCATTTCAATTTTCTCGATTCTGATTTCTGTAGGTACTAGCTACTGGGGGAGTAAACTTGTAATGTGTCTTTTGATCATGTCATTGCATTAGCAATAAATACCGAACTAGGTATTGATTTCAACGTTCTCTTCATACAGATCTTCTGGAATCCCGTGGCAAGTTCTACAGATCAGTCGAGTCAACAGGATCAGACGATTGAGCCAGCTAGCCCTGCAGATCAGCATAGCAGATCATACAGGATAAATTGTAAGTAAACTAAATGAATTTGATGCTGTGTCGTATTGCCTAATTTTGTTTGATATCTTGTTCCCTTGTCTACAGGTTGAAGGTATGAGTGAAAACTAGACTAAAGTTGTACGAGTAAATGATACTAGTACATTTCCATCAAGTCTCAGATACTAATTAGATATAGTGTGGGAGTTAGGCTAAAAGAGTATACTATTTCATGCAAAGATTATATCTATATCTTGCCACTATAAAACAGCAAAGATGTATTATGCATTCTTTATGTTTGCGCAACCGTTGCCTACGTTTATACAGTTTACAATAGAGTACACTATATTAGCGTTATACCTTGTCATATTATCGCGTCGTTAAAAATTGTGCAATAGAATGTAGTGGTATTTTTGCTGTTGTCATGATTCAATTCATAAATATGTAAGTGGGTCAAGACCACTGTGGTCAATATCACTCATATCACTCCGCCGTCTCACGCGCAGAGAAAAACACATGTAAGACAAGTCGTGCATCCTGTCATAGTGTAGTGGTGTAACTATGTGCGGAGCTATGAACCGTGTCCTCCAGTCTCCCTCACGAAAAGCCCTCAGACAGGGAACTATGTTCTCTACAAAGTCTCAAGGTCGCGAAGGCATTGAGCAATTGGGTTGTTATCACATGTCATATTGACTGAGCACGTGACCTATTAGTCTGCGACCGTGCGGTAAGAGTAGACTAACAACAACATGGACTTTGCGAGTTCTAAGAATTGTCTGGTTCTGTCACGCGCAACTGAAGCGCCCTCCGTCTTGCGATGCAACAGTATGTGGAGAGTTTGTGAGTAGATGTATAGATATATGTTTAGTAGTATTTATCGAGAGCACATATAGTGACATACCGAGTGTTCAGGTGATAAGTTGTTTGTTATCATTCAAGTAATTATGACAGGTGTAGTATTCAGCAGCTGTACAGCACCTTGGATTTAGATCAAGCACAAATAATCAACACAATACACATCATACGTATCATTGTATGATGATGCAAACCGTCTTGCAGTATTACAAGCAGTACAAGCATGATGAGTATATTTATGGATGTCTGAGAGCATTACGTCATATGGGCTTAGGTGGGCTATTTTTAATGTAGGGATAAAATAAACCCCAACAAAACACACACATACATATGGTAGATATACCAATCAATACATCCACTGTGCCCTTTAACCAGCTCAGCAATGTCTAGCCTATGGTAACTGATACTTCTCAAATCATTTCTACAGATCTTGGGAATTCAAGACATAGGGAAAAAATGTCGTTTGGTCCTATGAGGATATTTTTCATATCAGAATGTCTTTAAAATAAATACTTTATATTTAATGCTGGAAAACAATTTGAAGAAAATGGGACACTTGTGAAAACAGTTACTTTGAATATTTATGGTTGTCCACTATTATTTCTACATGCACATACATACATAGACAAATGATCAATATGAGTAGTTTCAACGTAGATTGAGTGTCATTTTGCTAATAAATTATTTACCTGAAACAGCCAGACATGATCAATAATATATCATGATTAATATGTCTGGTTTCTGTTATTTGTAGTCTAACATTAGCACTGACTTTAGCTGAAGATCACTTCTACTCAGAACTAGAAACATCCTAATACTAATAGCTAATGTTATTTTATTAGCACTATGGTACTTCATTTTCTATTTGGATATTTTTTTGGATATAAGCATATTTTTGTTAATCTATCTACAATTCACGAAGAGTGATTCGTATATTGTAATGTTAAAAGAGAAAAGGCGATTCATTAGTGCATTGGTGGATCTTGATAGTCCTATAAATTAGTCTTTCAATTGATATGGAATGCAACGACTGTGTACAACGTTGTGAAATACAACCATTGAAGTTGCAGACATTATTGATTTGAGTTGCATCTTCACACACATAGATCGTATCAAGTTTTACTCGGTCAAGGTGAAGCAGATTTTTTTTTGCATAGATCAGAAATGCAAACTTTTGATCTGGCGCTGTTGCCTTTGAAATGTTTGAATTAATTGAGGTGTGTCAAACGTGGCGAAATATCATGGCCGCCACCCAAAATGCAGTGGGTGACGGGAGCTTGGATCCAATGGCTCACCCTCACTTCGCTGTGGCTTACTGTAACATAGTGATGTCGTCCGCCCAACGTTATGTACTCAGGGAGAGAATTGTTGATTCAAGGTCAATGCTTTGTTGTCTCTAGGAAGTTTTTCATGTCTCATGTCAATACCTGAGGAATGGCTGTGTAACTCTATGTTTAGAAACAGGGGATTTCGAGGTATTGGTTGCTGTTTGCAAATCTGGCCTTAGATTGGCCGCGTTTCGCGGTCACAACAAAGTGGGCTTTTGTTAGTGTTTGTCATCACAGCTCTCTGGTTTGTTTATTGTTGCGACTTCCTCTTCCGCAACCTCCCAGAAACAGAAACTCCGCAGACTTGCTTGGCTTTTCTCTGGGAGAGGAGCTAACCCCGAGACATTGTCCAGTTGGGGTGCTCGGTATTGCCACGGGTTGTAGATCTCGGTACGATGGCGGTAAGAATAGTCTAGTGATGTACGGCATCATGGCAACATCCACCAATGGATGCAAGAGGTTTTTGAAATTCCGCTTATTTTATCATTGATGATTACCATTGTTGACATGGCTTGATGAAACAGTTGTGAAATGGATAACTGGAATTTAATCTGAGGATTACCACTGTGCAGATTTGAGAATGTCCCAAGTGTGTCATGCTACAGATGTTCATTGTTTCTCGTTTCTGTGTTTCAGATGACAGCCTTTGTGCAGACTAGATACCACCAAATCCCAATGGAAACGAGCGTTCTCAGCCAGTCCTTGTATTGTGAACCCAATATGTTTCGTGACTTCAAACTGAAGAGGAAAAGAGTGCAGGACATTTTCAGGAATGATAACTACTTCAGCCCGTCCAATGGCAGTGAATCAGACCGACGTAGTGATACCTGTAGTGACTCTATTGGCAGCGACTCCGACCGACGCAGTGACAATGGCAGTGAATCAGACCGACGCAGTGATGTCGGGAGTGAAAGTGCCGATAGCGCCTACGTGTCTGACCGAGCCAGCGATGTCAGTGACAGACGCAGCATCACTGACGAGCCACGAAGCAAGATTGGTCGGTTGTCTGATGAGATCGACGTCGGTGCCAGGAAGTTCGAACATTTCACGCAGCAACTCCAGAATTCAGTGCCGGTCGGAGGAAACCAGGATATGCCCATTGGTATGACATACTTCGGGTTTCCCCCAGCGTACATGAACATGCTCCAGACCAACGGCGGTGCCCACATGCCGGGGGTCGTCTCGGGGGGAGTTCGGTTCGTTCCCGTCATGGTTCCCGGAGCGATGCCCAACATGTCATCGCCCATGTTCGTCGCAGCGCCACCTTCTGGCTTCATGTTCAACAACGGAACTACAATGGACAAAAACATGCAGGTTTTCTCATTCGTGAACAATGCTAACAGTCAAATGACCAACCACATCGCACCTCAGAAGGCAGACGACATCAGATACAAAACAGTCCAGAAGCCAGCGGGGACCGACAAGTTTGGTAAAGAACAGGACTTCATTGCTCATTATACAAATGGAAAGTTTGTGTACGGTGGTCATTTGAGTGAGACAGACATTCGACCACGTGAAAGGTCACATGACCAGGCGGAACAAGGCGGTTACGAGTCGGAACCTGAAGACCAGATGGTATGCGCTATCTGCTCTGATCGAGCCACCGGACTGCACTACGGAATCATCACATGTGAAGGGTAGGTGACGCTCATCGGCATCTTGCATGTACATGTAGAAACTAACTCACCGTCATAGTGGACATCCTTAACTCCATTCCTATCGTAGTACCCCTGGCACACATCTAGAGAGAAACTTGGAAATGCTAAAGGTGGCACATGAAATGATAGGAAAGGAATTAAGTACTTGATGCTAGGATGTCTATGTAAGCTTGCAACGATACATTTGTTTTACGATATGATACATTTCACGATTCACAGGTCACCATACGATGCACCATTTGAGGCGTCAATCATTTATTATTGCTATTTTTATGCATATCGGCTAGTTTGTAACACACCTGCTAATTAAACCCATCTACAGTAACATACCTATCTACATCTGCACAGATGCCTCTACTAAGTAGCCAGTATGCATCTGTTACTATTTAATTATAGAACCAATCAATATCAACATTAGCATGTTGATTCCAGGACAGACGATAAAATTATGTTGCGAGTTTTTCAGCTTCGAAAAGACGTCATTGCTGCTAATTGAGCATGCCTAGGTACCTGTTCCCTGATATAGCGTTATCGGTATATTTATATGCTTTGTTTACTACTGTATCACTTCCTGACAAAAAGGTATGCTAAAGATAAATGTAATACTATCTTAACATGTTGTGCATGCTGTATGTGGTTTGTTCAAAATGCATGACTACAAATTTACATTAATTTGTTGTTGTTTTTTTAAATTAAGAAATAGTTAGTAGCATATGTAACTTGTTTATTAGGTGTTGTTTTGTATCCATCTTTATCACTGACTTAGTTGTGGCCTTCTACTAACAAATAAGCATTGCATCCTTTAATTCTGCATGCTATTGTGAAGCTGTTGTCTATATATATCATCTACCGGGTATTTCTTATTCACTTTTCAATTTCCAAAATGGTACTA
This sequence comes from Lepetodrilus ovalis, assembly GCA_032361185.1. Classification (NCBI taxonomy): domain Eukaryota; kingdom Metazoa; phylum Mollusca; class Gastropoda; order Lepetellida; family Lepetodrilidae; genus Lepetodrilus; species Lepetodrilus ovalis. The sequence continues at coordinate 5,359 of JAUTBQ010154786.1, read as the reverse complement.
TGCATATTTATCGGTTATCATGGTCGTCACGAATGAGTAAAAGATTCCTGGTGGGATGATAACTTTGTTATCGACTCACTCTTTGTTATCATGGTTGAGACAGTAGTTCTAATGACGTTGGCAAGTGTTAGGGTTTAGTGTGTACTATCGTTCTAATGATGGTTAGGGTTAGGTGTGTATTGGTGTGTGCTATCGTTACGACATCTCAGCAACGTGATTTGTGTTTTCAGGTGTAAAGGGTTCTTCAAGCGCACCGTGCAGAACAAACGCGTGTACACGTGCGTGTCGGAGGGTGACTGCGAGATCAACAAGGCCCAGCGGAATCGGTGTCAGTACTGCCGCTTCAAGAAGTGTCTGCTGATGGGCATGGTTTTAGCAGGTGAGACATCTATACAATAAATGGCATGGTTTTAGACATCTATATAATAAATGGCATGGTTTTAGCATTAATTTAAACGATGGCATGATTTTTAGCTTAATAGAAATTGGCAAACTAACTTCATTCTTTATTCCATCATGTGGCAATATTTGTTAAATTGGTTTGATGAACAAAGTCAAGAATCATGCAACGGGTGACAAACCAAGGCATTTCTGTTTTGTTTCTATGTCCAAACCTCCATTTTCAATTCCCTGTAAAAATAAATTCTGTTTTAAAAATAATTTCTAAATATCCTCAATTTTTCGGTAAGCAGGATTTTTTTCCATGTGTATTTAAGGATACAATATATTACAGACCCTCCCTACATGGATAAAATGAACAGGAAAAAAGATAATCTTCAGACTTTTGAACATTCTCAGAAATCTACCACCTCCCATTACTTGTTTGCTGAAATTGTTTAAGGGCGGTGAGAGCTTGTAGTACATGGGTCATAGGTCAGCAATATTAAACGCCAGATTAGTGTTCTCCCGAAAAAATTCCACATGTTTCTTTCTGGTCGTCTTCAAATGTAGGACTTTGGCAGGACCGATGTAGGGCTATGGCAGGGCTATTGTCAATAGTGTGTTTGGAGATATCCATTGTTATATTTAGACGAGAGGCGTTTCAGAGGCGAACTTGCCAATACAAGCTTGACACTGTAAACACCATCGCGGAAGTCTGAGGCTACGAGTAATGTTGGAGGGTAAACATTAAGAGTTGTCTGCCATTGTTTGCGTCGCTACTTCCTGGTTCTCCGCATAGTTGTCACCAAACCACATCGTTGCCTAAATGTTGTCAGACTGTTCAGTCTATTTCCTATTATTGACAATCCAAGTTAGAAACAAAATATGATCATATCCTTTTCTGCTCGACAGCGTTGGCAGTAATATTGATCTTTATTGATTGGCTGTGTATCGACATCCACATAGTATGCCACCATACAAGGGATGATAATGATTTACTATGTCATTGACATCTTATCATATGTCTAAACATATGAGGATGCATAATTAAGACCATAATTAGCAATGATTAGTCTTGGCCTATCTTAAGACATGTCGTAACGTTTTGTTCCTGTTTCAGCTGTGAGAGAGGATAGAATGCCAGGAGGCCGCAACTCTGGAGCCGTCTATAATCTTTATAAGGTCAAATACAAGAAGAACAAGAAGCGTGAAAGTCGGGTCAAGAAGCGGGCAGCTGAGATGAAGGTCAACTGTGAAGGTCATCTGGCCAGGGACCATCTTCGTCCTAGTTACGCCGAGCCCATTGACTGGTCAAGTATCCCCAACCGATCTCACTCCAAAGCTGTCGGCGCCCCCAAACTCATTAAAGCCGCCCCTCTGCCACATCATCTCCAGGGTCACATGATCCCCAACTACATCGCCAACGACAATCACCGTGGCTACCCATGCAACGAGATTTACGAGAACGAGAACGAATTCCTATTGAGAGGTATGAGCGCACGTGTCCCGAGTGAGGAGACTCACGTGACCATTGACAATAGAGTCCACATGTCGTCGTGTCTCGATTCCCCAGGGTCAGGGGTCAGTGCTGCACTCCCCTCGCCGGCCTCACTCAGCCCGTCATGCTCAGACTACTCATCTGGGAATGCATCGTCCACCATGTCCTCGCCCTGTCGGAACCTCAGTCCTCTCGGCAGCACGTACCCTGACTACCTCATGGACGAACTCTCCTCCGTCGACTCCTTGCTGACCATCGCCGAGCTGTATCGCATCGACCAGTTTGCGGGCAGCGAGGACTCTGTGGCGAGGACTCTGTGTAGGATCGGTGACGACATCGTCGTCAAGTTGGTGCAGTGGATCCGACAGCTGCCCTTCTATCGGGAGATCCCTGTCGAGGTCCAGTCAGAGATCCTCACGAACAAGTGGCATGAGGTGCTGCTGATGATAATGATGTCGTACGGAGCTCTGAACTTGGGGCCGAACCAGGAGGTTCCGTCGTATAGCGAACTGTACAAGCGGAACATGGATAGGGTGCTGTGGTACCTCAACGACACGTTCGGGAAGTCCTTCTCCGTGGAGGCAGTCCGCTCAGAGATCGGAGAGGTCATTGAAAAGGTCACGCACATCATGTCAACATTCTACCAGATGGGACTCACCAAGTCTGAATACGTCTGCTTACAAGTCATCCTTCTGCTCAATCTCAGTAAGTACAACTACCTTTGTAGAGTTGCCTGGTTTCTGTGGTCAGTCACCTTCTTAAGTACAACAGTCAGCACAAAACATACAGAGCTCACCGTTTTACATACAACGGCTGCCGCAGTAATTTATATACACCGGTAGTCACTAATGGTCATCTTATGTGCAATGGTCATTAATAATTAGTTAATAAATTAGGTTAAATTAGGTTAAAAATCGTAAACATTTCAGATACCATACTAAATACATGCATATCAAATGGAAAGGCGAGGTCAATATTTGTGTATCAATATTTGTGTATAGCTAAATATTTTGAAACCTAAATAATTTATTCAGGATTGTTTGCCAACCATCATATTTGTAATTTTGAAATTTAGGAGAATATATTTTAACGTTCATTTGCATCTTTTCAGGTGACTCAAACCCCGCGATGGAGAACGTTCAGCATCGCTACATGACGGTTCTGCAGAATCACGTGCACACCAAGTTTCCAGGGCAACCAAACCGCTTTAGGGAGTTTCTTCTGCAACTTTCTCACATCCAGGCAGTGTCTGCGTTGTTGCTGCAGAGTAAGATGATCTACATTCCCTTCCTCCTCAATTAAGAGATGGCAGTCACATGACCTGCAGCAGTCACATGACCTGTAACCTGATGACAGAATCTAGCAACTTTCCTTTACTAAAAAAAAATGGAAGTAAAGCTGACAAGACCATTCAGATTGTCGACTGGCTAAATATAGCCATTCGTGCATTGTGATGAGTTGTGAGGCTATCCTGGAACTTGCGTAAAATTACTACTCCAGCGAGTGCCGAGGGTATTTACTGAAGCAAAGCGGAAGTAGTCCCGCTGTGAGCCGATCGCGGCTGGTATTGACGGAACAAGGACGATAACTGCATTGACTCAGCCAGACAGCGCATCCTAGTGTGTTCACAATTAAGGGGCATGAAAAAATATATATAACAGGAAATTAATTACATTTACTCTAAAACATCTGATCTTTGCATTGCAGTGTTGGTACACAAAATAAATAAAGAAATGTCTCGCATTTCTGGTTAATATACGGAAAATTAAAGGACAGAAGCAAAGGCCGAATATTTCAATGTTTCCGGATGTTTCATAGTTTCCATACTAAGAGTAACCTTTGAGTCTGATTTGCGGCATGCCAACCCACCCACAAACCACTCCCCCCCACCTCTTCCTCCCCCTCCCCCTCCCCCCTCCCCCTCCCCCAGCTGATGGATGTCTTGACGTGACTGTATAGGGTAGATGTTGCGGAGGTGGTTAGGAAGGAAATGCTTTCATCATTATCTACAAATGAGGAGAACCAATATGAAGTTGGACGGATGATATATTCCTCTATCTCAGGTAATTACATGCACGCGCAGGCAAATACGAGACAAAGTAATACGACATAATTTTCTTTTTTTTCCAAAAAGCCAATAATTAATTCCGAAATGTATCACTCTCGTAATGTAAATGGGGGTGGTGGTATGTTGAATGTGGGCTTTGGCGGAGGTTTTCGCCGCTGGTTTCTGGCTATGCACTACAGCATGGATCTACGGTGAAGCAATGTCAATGAACCAAGAATGGAATTGTCTTGAGAACGTGCATCCGTTGTGCGAATCGATGATTTTGCATGTCGTGAATTAGCGGTAAGATCATCCCTGTGTAAGTAAAAGGTCATTAACGGGGGTTGTTACGTTATTCTGATACAACGGTCCTTCCCCATCAATGTTTTCTATTAATCTATGGTTCTAGACTTGTATTCATTATTAGTTGTACATACTCTCTGACTTTGGTTACCACCATCCTCACAGTGGCGTATTTATGAGTCCTCCCAATGTCACGTTATCCTTTCGGTTCACAATAATTTGGCGATCCGCTAAGTTAAAACGGGTCAGTCCATATTTAGAACAAAGTACTTTTGTCACATTATTATGACAGATTTCATTTTATATTTTCTATAGTTATCATTAACATGCAGTAAAATATAGTAAATTAAAATTAAAAATATAAAATATTTATTTTTTAAAACAAAACAAAAAACACCATTATAATAGTCTAGTGAAATATATTATTATTACAACAAATACAAAGTCGCGAGCTATTGTATTTTAACCCTTCAATTTCAAGAAATAGTTTCATAAGCTTCAAACCCAGGATTCTATAACTGAAATTGGTTTTTGTCGGATATCAGCAGTTTAAGCAATCAATTTCATACAAACCAATACGTGCACATGAATATTTTGATGGGAGTTCATACACCGGAGCCGCTGTGTATTTGCCAAGTATTGTAAAGACAATTTAAAGTTTTCTCTCCGATAAAACGTGCATTACTTGTTTACGGTCATAGTGTTCTCCGACTGTACGCGCACATACGCACGTACGAAATAAAATGCACTAAACTGAAAGAATATAGATCTACGACTCGATACATCTAGCTTGTAGGCACTTAATATCATTAAGTGCTAACCTATCAGAGCTGCGAGACTCAGAGAGAAAGAAAGAGAGAGATGGAGATGGAGAGAGAGATGGAAATAGAGAGAGATGGAAAGAGGGGAATGGAGGGGAGAGGGGGAGAGAGGAATAGAGAGAGATGGAGAAGAGGGGAGAGAGGGCAGAGGAGAGATGAAATGAGAGAAGAGAGGAAAAAAAATATATATAGAGAGAGAGAGGGAGAGAGACAGAGAGGAGAGAGCGAGAGAGAGAGCGAGAGAGAGAGAGCGCGAGAGAGAGGGGTGGAGGAGGAGAGAGGAAAAGAGAGAGAGGGAGAGAGAGTGAG
>JAUTBQ010154775.1:0-13467 GCA_032361185.1 Lepetodrilus ovalis | reverse complement strand
TACAGGTAAATAACAAAAATAAAAATGGGATCCACATCTGACCCAGCCTTATATCCGAATCCACTCTGTATCGAACCGTGTTATATTGAGGGAGCACTGTATATGGAATATTAGTGAATATTCAGATTGCAAATGAAGTCGTTATGTGATCAATTATTATCTTGTTACATAATTAAAGATAAGGCTAGAGTCCAATGTTATTAAGTGCAACTTGTAATAACCCTAGCAATGGAATATCTTGCTTTATCAAAGCCTGATGTGACTTGTCATAATTAAAAGGGCATTCTCTGCTATATATTTCAGTGAAGAGAGCAATAGTTGAACAATTAATGTCATGGCACTGCACACTACAATGAAATTGCCATAGCAACATATGATCCTTACTAGAGGAGTAGCTACTACACCTAATACCCTTGAACACATGAGCCAAGCTTTAATTGAACAAATTCTTACCACTGAAAATATCAACCAAAGGCTAATTCATTCAGCCAATCAGTGGTATTACAGTAATATATATATATAGACATAAAGACTAATCAAACAATGTATAGATCAATAGACAATGGCCCCCTTTTCACAAATGATCCATAAATATTGTGATAAATGAACATTCCAATGAAAAACAACAGAATTTAATTCTGGTACCAAAAGAAAAAGTGTACAGCATTAATCAACAGTAATTTGCATTTCCATTAGATTTATGTGGTAGGTTTTCCTGAAGAAGTCTCGATAAGGACTTAAAAATCGGAGGAATGTGAAACAAGAGACACTTAGCCTTTGCCTCCAGACCGGTGGTGTATATTTAATGTACAGACATTTCTTGCAGAGGTATGTTTAATGTGGGTGTGTTAATCTAGCACAAGTTTATCACAGCTTTGATGTCACCCTGGCATTTCCGCAATGATTGCAGGTACAGACGATGCTGTCATGTTGCCAGGAAATCAGAATAAATGTCCACTGACTCCATCAGGTCTAACACGAAAATTCCCATTGACATGTGCATGATCTCGTATATCAGTTCCCATTGAATCAAGCTCACAAACTCTAATTGGCACTATTGAACTTGTACACAATTTCATTGCCTTTCAATTGTAAATACATGTACACACACACACACACACACACACACACACACACACACGTACATCCCACTTGATTCTTAAACTAACCAAAGTTAACAAATCTATTGATCTCACACACAAATTCCCATTGACTCTATTGATCTCACACACAAATTCCCGTTGACTCTATTGATCTTACACAGAAATTCCCATTGACTCTATTGATCTCACACACAAATTCCTCATTGGCTCTCTCAGTCATTGCATTTCCATGTAAAACATTTCCTTTAGTGTATTTGCATCCAAAGAGCTGACCTTGCTAATTCAATGTTACGGAGGTGTGCATGACAAGTACGACATTGCCAATGAAATGACTGCATGTATAGATTGTATCTAACCAATCTTGCCTTGTTCATGTCAAGGCAGTTCCAGCCTTAACAAAGCACAACCTTTAACAAACTTGCTCAACATGGTGATCGAGGGATCTGATTTCAATTGGAATTTGTGTTTTCATGAGAATTCAAAATTTTGGTGTGTTTTTTTCTCTCTATCCTTTGTTAAGACACAAGATCTGCTGAAACGATAATGACGACATTCTTCCTGATAGCATGGATAAGCCCTAAAGAGCTGTGCCTGTGCCTAATCCAGCAGTGAGAGGGTTAATTAATTATTGAAAATACTGTTCTCCAACAACTGGACAAAGACATATACAAATGATTACAAAGTTTGATGGTTATTGATAACACGGCTCATTGTAGTTTCAATGTGGATATTGTTTCCCACAATTGTTTAAATTTGAATTAGGTATACATAATATATTAACTGTGTAAACCATGACCAAATAATTCTAAATACATAATTAATCTAATACATTATGATAACATTTTTAAACTTTACATTAAATGTCTATATATATCCTATCATGGGGATATTCGCTCCCATTTAATATTGCTTACCTGGTTCACATAGAACTTGAGCACAATATATTACCATTCCACTTCCAAATTAAACCAGTCAATGAAAAATACTACATCCCTACAACTGATTCTGACACTAAATCAAATATACTACTGTCATGTAACTGATTCTGACAAAATAGACAAAATCTAATCACATTACCAACTAGAATCAACATTGACCAATAGGATTTCAATGAGCTTATAGGACATGGAAGCATTTTTGTGGTGTTCAAATACAAACTCCATCTGACTCTGACATAAGGGTCAAAGGTCAGGATGAGGTCATGACCTCATCTGATAATGTGATGGATGATGGTGATTATTTCTGCCAATGTCATTAGATGGGGACAGCGTATGATGTCAATGTCATACTCCGAAGAAAATAATGCAGTCTCTTTCGGAAGTTAGTTCCATTTCTAACATGGCCGACTTTGTTTTCAAAAGAACTTAACCCAAAATATGTTATCCGTCAACAATGAGGACAAAATCCAACCTCATAAAATTCAAAGAGATCGATATTTTGAAACCTGGCGGATGTTTTAGAATCAATTGAATATCCTTGATGTAGCATGCATTAATTAATCTACAAATTACAATAAACACTAGCTTCGTTTGTTGCCAAAAGTCTAGATACAACTAAAACAAAAAACGGTAATCTAGCTGACGCAATTACTCTACAAAATGAAACAAAAATATCACGATGCAAGTTGACATTTCTTTGAGAACAGCAACACATACACTGATAGGCTTTAACCCTCTCCATGTCATAAACAGCAGTGCCATGCCAAATCCAACAGGGAAGGGGTTAAACGAACAGTTATTCTATGAAATTGGAATTATTTATATTGATATTTCTACATAATTCCCTTCTAGTTTGCAAAGTAATGTTAGCCTGACTTATTATTAGCAGTATTGCAATTTGTATCTTTTTAATGACAATTCCAGTTTTATTTCAAGAGTACATTAATGGGGGAAAAAAAGGCACAATTATTCCATGTCAAAAGGTTTAATTATCGAGAGAGTTCGCAAACACCAGCCAAATGACATGGATATCAACAGCAGCGATCGAATTCAATAAAATGGAGAAAATGTAAATACAATTTTTCAAGCATTGCCAGAAACTGAAGAGTTGTGTCAACAAGATATGCTCTCAACACCAATACAAATCCAAACGAACCCTCCACGCTGAAAACCTCCATTGAGGAAGTCTTTGTTCCTTGTTTGTCATTCGTGGACTCAAAGACACGGCGGCCATTCAGAAGAGATTTTCAAGTAATTGATCCCCGAAGCCACGTCAGTGCCCACCAGAACGCACTCAGGTGGCAGCACTGTAAAATATGGCGACATTTGACTAATCCCACATTAACGTCCATGCCAGTTGTCCATGTCAGTCTGATGAGGTTATCTCCCCTTTCTGGATGTCGGTAAGCCAACACCAGCTGCTAACCTGATCACTCTGAATTTAGACTCTCTGACCAATTTAATAAAGATGGCATATTTTGAATTTAGACTCCATAAAATAAATAACTAATTCGATATCATTGATATATTCTGAATTGAGACTCAGTAAAAAGAATGATCATATAATTGTTGGGATATATAGAATTATCACAAACATTGGCAAAATTATTGTACGGTCACCAACTAAGATGGATAAAAGCATTGGTGAAATCAATTCATGGTATATATTTCCTTAATAATATATTCCAAGTGTAAACAAGATTTACATAACATGAATAATCACTAAATTAAGATAAATTGTTAGATTATGGAAATTGGTATCTAAAAGCTAAGTTGATATGACCTTCATCATCATCCTTGACATTGTTGAAGAGAGGTCACTTAAATATATAAGTTTTAATAAACAGAAAACGTCATACACCTATATCAATAAATGCCACCTAATCTAAAGTGTATCAAGAACTTCACACCCATCATTTGTCTGAAAGACCTTGACCCCAAGGTCATAGATCAATTAATACTTTCCAAAAAATTCTCAAACCTCAATCTCAACATCCCTTATCCATCTCTGTATCAAGATCTTCCATAGTCTCAATGGGTGAAAAAGTGAGTAAATTCTTGTATATCAATTATACAGAGTATCCTTTCACGAAGATCTCGTATCCACTAAGAGAGTGGTAGCGCTCACTTTGCCGATAGCAAATACACTGCTAAGAGTGATACCAGTCTCTTAGTACATAAGAGAGTTTCGTGAAAGGATACCCAGATTGGTATCATATTAACATAAAATGATTCAATGAGATTTATCCTTTGACTAACAGACACTCCCGACTGTTCACGGCAGACACATTGAACAGGACTATCTGTGTGAGAACTAGTCTGCAGACTACCTGCTTGTCATGGCTCTCATCACTCTACAATTGCTCTACGATTGCTCTACAGCTGCTCGACAGCATGGAAGCCCTTGTCAAAAATTGTGGCAACTTCTTTTGCTTTAATGGTCTTTACAGCAACATTGACCGTTATGGGTTTCTTCCTGCCCTAAACTGACAAACTGTCATATAAGTGAAATAATTATAAATGCAGCTCTAAACCTCAATAAAAAAATATATATGATAATAAAATGGATATTTACATGCTTCTTTTTAGATTGCCTCTTCACTAAATATTTGTAGAAAGAAAATATAAAACATAAAATCATTAAAAAATAATAAAATCATTAAAAGTAAATATTTTTTTAAAGTGAACTACATATTGGGATACTACTATTTACTTAATCTACATAATCCATCTATATGTAATGTACACTGCATCAATACTTCACAAACATTCCTTCACTTGTACCAGCTGTTGTAAGAACAATTAACGCAAGATTATTTCCCCCCTTGGTACTAATCTATACAATAAGCGCCAAACTTTGTCTGAATCTGCTAGAAATAGTACATGGGGTGTCGCTATCAGGTACTTTGTTGAGTAGTCAGACCCAAGACAGATGGAACATTTATTTGTAGAATTTACTTGCCCTATCACAAAAGAAGATGGCAGATGTCCATTTCAACAGCATGGCATCTCGACAGTAACTGATAAATATGTCACATGACAATTACGAGAAATCTCAAAACCTCAAATTTATCTTCACAAGTCAAAATAATAACCTACAAGTCAAAGTACTCAACTCAAAATAGCAATCTTACATAAATATTAAAAACATTCTATACAATGCTAAATATTGATTATCATTAATTATTAAATTTAAATAACAATATGTTCATGTCCATATCTATTGTATTAACTACTAAATATGTAACAAACATGAAGATACTTTTACAGATGGTTTAATATTTGCGAAAAGTTTTTATTATTTTTTTCGTATAGGAGACAACGAAACTAACAATTCATTCCCTTACATTCAACATTCCTCAAGTGATTTCAGACACCTTACCTTGGCTTCTTTGTCATAGTGAGGACATCAGGTGATCTCCACTGTACGGAATCTCAAGCGACATGCTCTAACGTTCGCGTGAATAATCCAACTGCCGATCTCCTCGTCTCGCCACCCTGCAGCCCCACTGACATGCAGTCAAAGCCACAGACACTGCTTTATTAATGGTAATCAATCCAAGAATTGTCCCCCCTGGAATTACAAATTCCTAGCGCCGCCGTCTGCTGGCATGCCAGTGTCTTCTCTGTGGCAGACGGGCAGATGGGGACAGCAGAAGATCTCGACAGCAGACAGACACCGAGAGGGAGAGAGAGAGAGAGGCAGACGCGAACTGCCGGAACTCAGGGAGGGTATCCTAATATCAATACACTCTCGTGATCAGGCTCGAGGAAGGACCTGATGACAGGCTCAATGAAGGACCCCGATGACAGGCTCCAATCAGACCATCAATCTCAGTGGCACAGCCGTGGCAAATTACTGTCAGCGGCAAAATTATGAAACTCTCTCTTCGCTTGATGCTCTTCTCAGAAGACAAATTAATTGGTTATTTTTACAGTAAAAATGTCTTGGCCAAGTTCAATACAGTATTAAGGCTTAAAATGGGGATGAGGTCCAGAAATATCTCGGGCACGGCTTTGATGAGAGGTTTTCAGTGCACGAGCCAGCCATCGACAGTTTCCCTTGAGTACCTGGCACCATCTGGGGAACACTGTCCTGGAGAAACACGTCACACCGCACACACCTCCCACTGAATTCCCACATTACCGAATGTCAACCAAACACCACGTTTCCAAACGAAGCCAGGATCCGTGGGGTTTCTAACCACAGGTATGCGTATGTAATACCGGCTTCTTGTAGAGGTAACGACCAGATCATGTGAGGAAAGTCCATTTATCTCGGCAGGAAAATAGAAGTACGACCAATTAACATTAGCATCCCGACAAATGGACTTCCTCGCTGGAATACTTCCTAATGAAAACTCCTGGTGATTGATGCAACCATTAGATAGGACAGCGGTGCTAATCTACGTCAGGACATAGGGCACGTGATGCCACCTCCGCGATCTCCTACATTTGACACGGGGTGACAGAGATAAATTCTCTGAAACAACGGCAGGAGATCGGTCGAAATTCAAGAGGATTTTCTAGAATTCAAATTCTTCACTGACATAGAAACAACTTCTATGCGAATTGTTGGGTGATCATGACATACAAAACATTCTTTAAGTCGTATACTCATACTTTTACGAATTGTCGATTTTATTATCATTATTGTCAACGTCATAAGTGTCAATACTTTTCTTGTAATTGTCATTGTTATAATTGGTAATATTTGGGTGATAATTGTCAATATTTTTCGTGGTACCGTTTCTATATTTGTGATCGTGCACACACGTCTATCCTACATCCTGTGAACCAACATCAATTTCCACCATACTCACACTCCCAATGATGGCCAGCTTACACCAATATATCTGATCAGCACCTAGGCTATAGTGCTGATGACCAATTTACAGAACTAGCATATGTGTGGATTAGTAGCTGTTGGAAATGCTGGGCGCTAACGTTGCGATTGACGCCATGATTAGGGTCAGATAGTATCTGGATCATGCGAATTAAATAGTGCCATTGCTATGTAAAGTCTTACAGTCCCCTCGATATAACGCTGAAGTTGGGGTCCATGACATACCCCCCTCGTTATAGTACCCACCTTATATGATATTGTAGGGAAATAACGAAAATAAAAATGGGATCCACGTCTGACCCGGCCTTATATCCGAATCCACTGTGTATCGTACCGTGTTATATCGAGGGGCACTGTGTATGTCTGGGCTGGAGAGCGGACACTGGGCATTATGTTAGCATTGTGAATCGTCTCTACCATTACTGTCACGTGCAGGGTATCCTTTCACGAAGCTCTCTTGTCTACTAAGAGACTGGTAGCGCTCTCTTTGCCGATAGCTAATACCCTGCCAAGAGAGCACTACCAGTCTCTTAGTAGATGAGAGAGCTTCATGAAAGGATACCCAGGTATGCAACAAGGACATTTGACATGTGAGATAACGCTAATTTCTGCATCGTGCTGAACATCGTACTGAAGTCTACATATGGAGTAGAACCTGCTACATAAAGCCGCTACATGTGAGTGTAAGTTACTTTAAGTAATCTGTCATGAATGCTAAGTTCCTTCCGTGTGCCATGAAATTTTACTAAGTGTTTTGTCATTCATGACCAAAAGTAAAATGTCAGTATCGTGTTTGATAAATCTTGACACGAAGGACAACTTACTCTCATGTATGACGAATGAAAGTAAATCTTTTCTTCAATGCGTAATCACATAATACAGCCTTTTGTTTGGCTTCAGAAAAATCACGTGATCTTTTACTAAGTAACTTGCTATAGCAAATTTCACTCCAACCCCAGGGTTACCAGCTTGAAATTAATACTGAATAGTACGAGCTGTTGGGAGAGGGTGGTTTCACTTTTGTGCTGCAAAATGTTTTTAGAAGCAAGTGTGTTTATGAAGTTGTCTTTCGTGTCAGTTTGGTGTGCGGTGGCCTTTAGGTTTACTCAGTCCACTCGTCACACAGGTGTCGAGAAGAAGCTCTCAGACAGCGAGGTATCCATACGTATCGCATAACACGGCGTCATTCTGTCTGTGCCACTGCATGACAATCATGTCTAATCATATCTAATCATGCCATGGGCTTATCTGACCCGCACCACACTCCCCACCAGGAAGGCGAGAGTTTGACCATTAGCATTGTGGGTAGATCAAAGGCGGGCACCAATACCGGGCACCAACACATCATAGTGTTCTCACCTATCCACAGAAATTACACGCTTGAACTCGCTGCCATTTGCAAGAAGAAGTACTTACCAAAGATATAAAAATACTAATGCTGTCATGGATGATATGCAAAATATTGTAGAGATTGGGATTAATGTCGGCAGTTAGAGGGTTAATGTCGACAGAGGGTTAGAGGGTTAACTTAGAGTGAATAATAGAATTCAACACTGGAAACCACGAAATAGACCATAATTTTATTAAGATTACATGTCATAAATTTCATCACTAGACTTAACATTTCAATTATGAATATCTGCTCCATAACTTTTGAATCTTGTAGTTCAAAGAATACCATTTTTTTTCTCAACTGCAACCTATATTTTATAAATATATATTTCTTCCACATGAAACTAATTCTATTAATGGCTTGCTCCTCAGCATTTTGAATGAATCATCAATGAAACAAGACATACTTAGAAAGTGATATCTACATATGCTGACGCAATGAAATTTCAAAGACTTTTCTTTTACAAGGAAGTTATGAGAAACTTATAAACTAGAAATGGGATATATATTTAGATGTGTGTATGTTCAGAGCTGACCATCATCTATGTTCTGGGTCAATGTAATGAGTCTGATATTTGAATTATAATGAGTCTGATATTTGAATTGTAAGGAGTCTGATATTTGAATAATAATGAGTCTCGTATTTGAATTGTAAGGAATCTGATATTTGAATTGTAAGGAGTCTGATATTTGAATTGTAAGGAGTCTGATATTTGAATTGTAAGGAGTCTGATATTTGAATTGTAAGGAATCTGATATTTGAATTGTAAGGAATCTGATATTTGAATTGTAAGGAGTCTGATATTTGAATTGTAAGGAGTTTGATATTTGAATTGTTAGGAGTTTGATATTTCAATGTATGAGTTTTTTTTATTTCATTACAAGGAGTTTTAAGCATGAAATTGTACTCAAATATTGTGTAATATGGGGCAACATCTATCAATTGGTCATTGGTAACTTATTATTTCATTGCTAATAATTAAATCAATAAATACAAATATTTATTCATTAGACATTAACATAGTTATTGGTTAATGTTTTTAATAATATTTGAGCAAGTAACTTAATTACTTTATAAAGATGTGTCATCAGATCGACAACTAGCTTCCGTTCACTCAAAAGTTAGAACTTGTGATACCTACCACACCAGGTTAATTCATCGTTTACTGAGGCTATGAACATGACAAATGGCCCATCTGTTGGCAAGTAACAGTAGGTTATGGTAAATGGCCGATAAAGAGATAAATATCCAGCAGACCCCACTGGTGGGCATGCCCCAGTTCCTCGGACCCCACTGGTGGGCATGCCCCAGTTCCTCGGACCCCACTGGTGGGCATGCCCCAGTTCCTCGTACAAATCGTAGTGCTAAGAGAGTTGCAGTTCCATGTTAAGGTATGGGAATCTTGAAGAGCTAGAGAGTTGCAGTTCCATGTTAAGGTATAGGAATCTTGAAGAGCTAGAGAGTTGCAGTTCCATGTTAAGGTATGGGAATCTTGTAGAGCTAGAGAGTTGTAGTCCTTTGTTAAGGTATGGGAATCTTGTAGAGCTATGATTGTTCTGTGCAATGGCCTCCAGCGTGACAACTGTGGAATCTATCAGTTCCGCATGAACGCACACAGAAGTAACTACTCATCAGTGCCACTATAACGCATAAATCTCCAATGTAGAAATATGGACACTTTCCCATTTGTTTCAGGTGCTCATTAAAGTCCACAAGGAAAGGAAGTGGTTAAAATGAGATTTTGAGGAATTGCTTTGTACATACAAAACTACATTACATTGCGGACACCTTTAAAAATATACTCAACAAAATAAATTAAGGGCCGGTTTATATTTTGTAAGGAAGCTCTCTACCAAATATGTGAACTCGGCTTGAGGAATTTGGTGCCATTCTTTTACCAATGCAATTTTTGAAAAGTATCTGGAGCCTGTAGACATTTCAAAGTACATCATTGTTAAAGTAATATGAAGCTAAATTCATATGTTTAAAAAGGCCCTTAATTAATTTTGTTGAGTATACAAAAAAAGTCGCTAGGCTACATGTAGAACCATTGTGTGTCTTTTCTAGGATGTTCCATTAAACTAAGAAATACATGTGGGTTGTTATGACACCCATACATTCCTACCTTAGTCTCTCTCACAGACCCTGTTCTCTAATACTACTATTCGAAATATCTCCTATGGAAAAATAATTTACTTTCATCCTCTGAGACTATTGACAGTCTAATTCCTACCTGAACAATATCAAATAAAATGTTTATAAATAATGTCTGGCTAATTGGAATAAATTCAATTAATTACAATTTCAATTCAATCATAGAGAAGAAAAACCTTCATGCCACTGCTAACACCACCTTCTAACAAAATTGGGTTAAATCAGATTTTTCAACTCGGACAACATTAACAAATCTTTACCTACATAAGAATACACTGTGATTGACACAAACTCTATCTGAGACTGAGAAATTAGTCACGACGTTTCCACATCAATCAAGTTGCATTCAATAGTCATGTGTTACACAAAAATCACATGGTCACCGCTACAGTTACAGTGGTTACACTGACTGTTGTTACAGCTGTAATAATTGTTACAATTACTGTCGTGGACACGCGGTTTAAAGCTTTGGTCAGAGAAGTATAGCTGGGCGAGGGTGATACCAGAGGTGGGCGTCTAATCTGCGAAAGGCATCCATCGTCTTCACAAATGAACTTTCAAAGTACTTTCCTAACGAAAAACAGCACTAAATCATGCCAGAATCCATTCCATGGACCTCGGTGATTAACCTGGTTCCTGATGTGGGCAACTACAGATGCCCTAGAACCATGATCTTCAATGATCAATCCACCAGGATAACAATGGCCAACAACGTACACATTCTTAATTCACCAAATCGTCATCATCTTTATTCTCTTACCCCACCCAAAAAAAAAAAGAAGAAAAAATTGCCATTAAAAATAAAAATAAATTGAATTGTATTTTCAAATTTGTAAAATATTTGCAACTGGTAATTGAACTAATATCTAATTTCAATGAAAGTTAAACAATTGTATATTATATAAATGTGAGTAGCAGAACGAATTAATACACTGATTACGTGCAGTTTCATACAAGGAAGATAAATCCAAACAAATTGTGTTGAAATACCGATAGTCAAGCCTCTGAGAGATGATAAGGTTTCAGCAGAAGCCAGTTCCAATACGTGACATGGAACACAAAACACGGAGAATGGCAATTAAATAGCAAATCTAATCCTAATGAATTCAATAGCACCAAACATTAGAATGTATTTTAATATTGGATACAATTAATAAAATGTGATGTCATGCTATATGTGCATAGATCATAACATGACAGGATACTGCTAACATCGATCACATGTAATCCTAGTTTAGGTCCACACTGTTTACATATACCAGCCCCAAACAGGGTGAAACATCGTAAAATCTTCATACCACAGCTGCATCAGTTGAAAGAGATCCGATTTCTGCTCTAGTTGTCTATTGATCAGACTAGGTCCAATTGCAGCCAGATCTTGGGGTCCAATTCCATGCCAGATCTGAACCCTAAGCCAGGCACTCCCTCCCCATCCCTACCCCCCCTCCCCGCCCCCCCCACCCACATCAGTTCCAGAGAAACGGCAAACTGATAACAGAACACAGACAAACAGGGAACAATCTGAGGAACAGTTATTGCTCAATTTGCAGGAACACTAACAACACGACTGTTAATTGCATGATCTTGGGTAATTTCAACCCTGTGATCTACAGTCAAAATTGTTACCGTTTGGCTGGATACCTGTTCTTTTGAATACTTGGGTACATTACACTAACTACCCTGTAGGGCATCCTAATTTGACTTCCTAATTTGACATTAATGAGAAAGTTAATGGAATACAATGTGAGGATATACATACAATTTCCATTAACAAGAAGATATTATTATTTTAAAAATTATTTACAATGTTTTAATTGGGGTTAAGAACGACTTGCAAGATTCTTTCCCTCATATTTGACTGTTCATCTAAATAAATTTACCGTATGAGAACTGGCAAAGATATATATAAAAAATAAAAAAAAATCCATTTTTTTGTTGGAATTCTTTTTTTACACAGGTACAAATTCATACCCCAAATACATGCATATAATATATAATATATACTAGGATTGTAGTTTTACTGCATGTGGTAAAGATGTAGTTAATGTCTCACATATATATCAACTGATTCTTTCGAAAGTTAAATTACAAGTGTTAAGAAAAACCTATATCCTGTCCCAGACAAAGTAAATGGCATGACCTTGACCCTGAATTGTTCACAATGGCACGTGCAGACGCGAATGGCAAATGTTCAAAAGACGCCATCCAGAGCTGATCGACACTTGGAACATAACAAGAAGTGGGAAACATACAACAGGAAGTTGAAATAGATGTCTGAGTGCCGTCTTATTGTAACACTCGGGGCGGAAGTCCAAACAGACCACTTCCTGTACGCAACTGAGCGCGCTCAAACGCGGTGGTACTATTCAATGGTGTTCCTATTATCTCCGTCTGTCGCAGAGACTTTGTGCAAGAGCGGTCGTTGTTGTTTCCCCAGGAATAACCGTTCTGCACCCTCTTTCCTCTAGCAACATCTTCATGATCTCTCTGATCTCTTTCTTGCACCATGACCTAGATTTCCCAAAATACTTCTCAAACTTTTCATATATATAAAGTTATTACAAAACATTTGTTGTTGTAACAAATATTTTATCGTTTAGCATTGGGTGACTGAGAATGACCTTGACCTCAAACAAGAAAACTCGATTAAAGGTCAACATTTCCATCATAATATGAACCAAGTCTGCATTCCCAGTTACATACAAAATTCAACAAAATTTGCAGCAAATACAACATCAAAAAGGTACATGTGGGTCAGTTTGACCTATCATTAACAACAATTGAATATTTAAATGTCTTGCACACAAATACAGCAGAATATATCTGGAACAAACAAGAATAATAAATTCCTAAAATACCACAACATTTAGGATATCTGTTGTACCATAGTTCTCTGGTGTATACTTCATATGGACTACTATCTGAGAGTAGAAAGAAATCTGGTTTCTGCCTCTCCAATTAAAGGGGCAAGATCATACTTGCATAGGGAAAAATGGTCACTATCGGGGTTATTACATATTCTGAAAGAACAAT
>JAUTBQ010154764.1:0-13470 GCA_032361185.1 Lepetodrilus ovalis | reverse complement strand
CCTCCTGCCCTAAACTGACAAGTCGTGATGTTAGTGAAAGATTCTAGAAAGCGACTGTAAACCCCATTACAAAAAAATATAGAAAATGTGATTGAATTTTCTAAATATTGACGAGCTCGTTAAAATTTGATGTCGCTAATAGGTCGAT
This sequence comes from Lepetodrilus ovalis, assembly GCA_032361185.1. NCBI lineage: Eukaryota > Metazoa > Mollusca > Gastropoda > Lepetellida > Lepetodrilidae > Lepetodrilus > Lepetodrilus ovalis. The sequence continues at coordinate 13,322 of JAUTBQ010154764.1, read as the reverse complement.
AATCCGCTGGTCGTTAAAGTTTTATGACGCTAAGATTTTATGATTTACAGTATTGCTTTTCGTCGCAATATCTCGGGAATATCTCGCCCATAGGCAACGACCCTACCACATTTAGAACTAGATCTATTGTTAGATTGGATCATGCCACAGATATAATACAGTATCCAAAGCATGACTAGCAGCTCTGGATTGCCTTTGATAGACTGATATTCTTCACGGATGTTGCGTCCCAAAAAAACAAAACATTGTAGCACACACTGAGAAAATAGCACATGTATTTTAATGTCTATGACAAACAAAATTTTGTACAAACATTGTAAATACTGATTCAGATTGCATGACATCTCGTGATAAATTTAATGGAAGTATGGTAAATGTACTACATTATGAACTGTAGAAACTGAACATGAAACGAAAGGCCTGCTCTTTCCTAACGTCCGTAACAAGTCTAGGACACGTTCTGTTCTCTAAAATGGCGTGAAAAAGTACAGCACAGAAAAATGGCAGCTTAACAACTGGATTTTTCTTGACCTTTGCCGATTCCCCTAACCACAGAAATATTAATTCTTAAATTATTTTGGAGGTGCTGTAGCACGTCAAATTAGTTAACAATAGTAAATCTCAACAGCCTGTCCTAATTAATTGGCTCTTGTACTAATACACAAGCTGAATAACTGAAACACGACAGCCATTTTGTTTCCGCACTGTGCGGTCTACACCACACGCTGGTGCATGTTCCGGACAGACAGAAGACGGCGTGGAGGCGCCACTTTGCCACCACACATGTCTCAGACAAAGTACAGACAGATCAGTTGGAAAGTAGCAGGCCCAATAAAATCTTTTTGTCAAATCTGAAATTCAGATGCGAGAGTTATCTCCACCTTGTACGGTCCCACTACCGATGGTTAGGCAAGTAGCTTGTTGATCAACCACACATTGAAGTCTGCCGTTTATATTATAGTCTCTTCAATTCCTGTATCAAATGTTTATTGGAACACAATGTACAACAAATCGCCTATTTCATATATTTGTCTCCGTGCACAGCTAGTATTTTGGCCGATGTTTTGGCGTCGTAAAACAGCTTGCTAATTTCTTCAATCTCATCCTTGCAAATATTGTCCTTGCCGTTAATTCTGGCCAGTATATTGCTCGGAGTGAGAAGCTGAACTGCATACCTGGAAAGATAGAGAATGCACCATAAGGCGATTATTCTACTAATACTAGTTACATCATGTTACTGTTACTAGCAATACATAAATATTCAAAGATAAAATTAAAACTTCTGGCATTTGTACGAGTCAGACATGGCAACAGACAATTGTGTTTTCAACGGGAAAACAAGCACTGAATCTGGGCCCCAAACCACGTCCAGTGCAAATAAATCGACCACTGGTCAAATAAGTTATCATATTTCTGCAGATATGCCATGTTTGGTATGTTTAACCGTATTATGAATATATTATTTCAGATTATCCACTATCCACTTAGATTAAAACACAAACACACACAAAAAATATTTCTAAAAAAACTAAACACATTATAAAACTAAAAAAAAAAATCAATATTATTTGTATAGTTCATTGGAAGTACAACATATCAAACAAAAACCATGAAATCAAATAAATTGGTACCATTTCATGGGTTTTCATAACACATTCTAAACTGAGCTAGGAGTGGCAGTGATGCTGCAGTGATTCTGCAAATAGCATACCTGAGGGTGGAAGTTGTTCCAATACTCCCAAGAAGCTGTAGTGAGTCGTCGTCAATTTGGATGTTTTCTATTTGGGAGCGTATCTTCAAAATCTAATCATAATAAATGGAAAACAAATTGAAGTTATCATTCATTTCTAGAATTTACCAACATATTTACATTTTCAAAAGTTTTTCACGACAATTGATAATAATGAGGATAAACATTTGTCAATAATTGCAATGTTATAAGACATAGTGTGACACAAGCTAAATAAAAGATAAGAAATGATGCCACTTTCTTACAGGGGCTAATACTAACACTAGTCCTGTAGCCAAAGCCAAAATGCCCAATGCTAAAGGTATCCTAAGGAATAGTAGAAATTTAGGATTTATTAGGCTTTTACTATATGTTATCATTATCAGGACTAGTGCTCCAAAATGTTAGTATTAACTGCTGTTTACGGTACGGTACTTTTTATAATTGTTGTCAAGTCTAGATTGCCAGTATTGCATTATTATTATGATTTGATATGGGATTGTTTTTATTGTGCCTTACCATATACGATAATTACATTTTAGTGTACAGATATTTGTGTCAGTGGCAATATTATAACTTTCTTACTACTAAAATCAACCATAGATGTTCTAAATAATATTTATTTTAGTATTATTTTTGAGTAAATATGTTGTGCATGCTGGAAAACTGTTATTAGTTTTTGTTTCCTTTCAATTATTTACATGAAAAATACAAGAGAGAAAAAGTCTTACCCAAGTTTATCTAGCAATGCACAACCTACACTTAGAACTGTGAGTGAAAAGTAAAAAACCCAGAGATTTTATGGTGCTTCCCCATGTGTAAGAAAACAAAGAGTATACGGTAGAATTTACTGGCAGCAGTAAGACAATGTGTTTTGAGATTAAATACCTTTGATTCATTTCATTGGTAAAAAGCTGTATATGAGATATTTTAGTGTCTTATAATGCTTCCAGATACTAGTATGTCCATCTTCATTAATACTAAATTAGAACCAGTTTAGTTAAATGCTTGCATGGCTTGATCTGGATCATTAAACATCTCTTAAACAGTAATGAAATCGTCGAAAGAATAATAAAGGTGATGCATATTTAATTCCTGAAAATAAATGAAGCTTTGCACCTGCTCTGAAATAATCAATGAGAATATTCGACACAATTCAGAAAGAATCCACCAGGCCATAATTGGCAAGTTATTGGATGATTTATTGCATTATTTTTTATACGCCGTGATCAAAGCCTGCCATGATATGTCATTGCTGGCAACACAAAACAGCACTCACCGCACGAAGGAAATGAGTCTAAATCACTTCCAATATTGCCAGTTCTGTAAAGGTAATTCTAGAGACAGATTATTTCGTTGACTGCCACGTTTAGTTTTATGTTCCACTATAAAAACCACACCACAGCCAACACAAACAGGATCGCATTGGTAAATTAACTCCAATATGGCGTATTTATGATCTTGACTTCTCCAGACGTTAACGTATAAATATGGTTTTGTGATTGCACTTAATCGTATTGCGCCAAATCATTGTTGCTTCCAATCTCAAAGGGTCACACATGCAATGAGGCGTGATATGGAGATTTTAAGCTGATGTTCCCCTGACACACCATGTAGCGTGTGACAGTTGTTTTGGGTGGGTGGGGGGTTGTCACACGTGTTTTTACCCCCTTGGTGATACTCACACCTTGTACAATTGAGCAACATCGACGTGGGATATCAAACACTAAAATACACTATTGCTCAAATGGTCTCTGTCAGTACATGGTAACATTAAGCTAACCAGTCCTTGACATGCTGCGTTATTCAGGTGGGTATAATACCATTAATTTTGTCTGAATGGCGGATACAAGTGACGTTCTTGGAAGGCAGAGATACATAATACCCACAGAGAACTCACACAGACTGTCCGACCCTCAACAGTTAAGGTTTAGGCCAAAGCAAAATGGTTGTGTTTCAGGTAACCTGATCGACCAAGAATTCGATGTGCAACTGAATAGTTTTTAATTGGTAAAAAAGAAAGTTGTATGTAACTTTGAATAGAATAGCAATACATGCTTCTCCGTGTTCTCTGATACAAAAGAAAACTGATTATATTAAAAACATATTCCAAACACTACATTATTGTTTTGTATTCAGTAGTAATGTAAATCAGTGCTATGGATGCTGCAGGTTTCCTCCTGCCTTAACCCTCTCCCTGCTGGATTATGCACAAACACAGCTCTTTAGGGCATTTCCAGTTGCCTGCAGCAGGGAGAGGGTTAAATGGACAAGCAGTGATATAAGTAAAAGAATCTTGAAAGCGGCTCTAAACACCCATTGAAAATATAACGACATGGAGATAATTTTTACAACTGTATAGCTAGTAGTTCGAGCCAACAGCTTACTTCATTTATAACAGATAAAAATATATTATAAGCTCTTTGTAACATGAATTGATATTTCACTTTCATGTGACATTGATATTAGTGTATGCCAGTTCAGTGTAAGAAATAAAAAAAATAACAAGGTCTTATTCTCCATATGCCCAATGTTAATGGTGATCAATCCGTAATTTGCAGGGAATACCACAGATACATTTAACATTGCAGATGTTCAAATGATCCCCAGGACCCCCTTTAAATTCAAACTGCAGTTGATGACTGTTTGAGCCACATGCTTATTGAGATCAGTCTATTCTATGTACATGTAATAAAGAATCGTATCTGAAACAGTGTTCGTCGCAAATGGGTGAAAGATTCCTGCAGCGACGTTAAACTCCATAATCACTCATCACTGAAACAGTGATTCATGTAATTCAGGATTGTATGTTAAGTAATATTTTAATGTCCGAGTTGGCCTGATCGCTATCAATGAATGTTGCATACAAATACTTTTATGAGCAAATTTAACTACAACAATGGGTACTGTATATTACAAGGAATATCTTTGTGGATCACTGAGCATGTGAAGAACCAAGTAACATACCGTAAAACAATGTATGGGATTCATGACGAGTTCTGATGGCCCACAGGCATGTCTATATTACAAAGAAAACCAATAAAGCACATGCAAGAGAGCTGTATATTAAATCAGGGAAGTCTTGTTATCTTCATTTATTACTAGTAAACACACTCTGGAACATTGTGTGATTATTATATTTATTGACGCAATTCCACACAGACTAAGAAGGTGAATAGGGAGAGGATTGGGGTGGTGGGGGTGGTGATCGGGTGGGGGAGTGGTGGAGGGTAGCATGGCCGTGAACGGAGACACCCAGAGACATCTATACTGGAGACATGCTAGACTACCTACAGGTGCATAGGTACAGCTGCCTGGCTTTGTGTGTGTTGTCAACAACACCGCGGACACAAAGCAAGAGGGCCACACCGCCTGCAATCAGCCAAACACTCGGCCAATGTGGGCCAACAACAACAGGACCATGATTTTTAATGGTCTTACTTGCTTTAACATAATCTTCCTGCTATAATTGAAATTTTATGTCATCGGACAGGTTGGCCCTGTTTTGACAGTCTGTTTGGGTTTCTGTAGTAATTGATAGTTAGGATTGTTATTCCAACCCCCTGCCGAGGTGGGGGTATTAGCTGAGGTAATATTTGTCTGAGACGTCCAGGGGCTCACACCAACAATAAGAGTCTTAGTTTGGTTCTAATTTAGCATCTTTTGAGAACTCTGTAGGCACCATCATTTTGATTACCATACTGAGTGATGACCCATGACGGAACAATTCTTGACAATACAATCGTGACCTAGGTATTGCTGTTATGGCACCCAGTGGTATTTACTTGGCTGACTTTCCAGTTCTTGTGGCTACAGGAAGGTGTTGCTATGGACACTAGGATAGAGAATGATGATTAGTGGATGACAGAGCTGCTGGTTCCAGCCATCATTTGTCATGTGACTATGACTCTGTTACTGACTCACTCTGACTCTGTGACTCTGTTACTCTGTTACTGACTCACTGGCTATCCATGACATCTATGCTATATGTTGCATGTGGAGATTTTGAGATACAACGAGGCCATTTTACAACTGACGATGTGCAATTTGTTGGCATTTGAACATGTTATGCCAGTATGAATAGTATTTCTTTGTCCATGACTGTCTCCATGTGATAGTCTTCAGAAGTTATCAGTTTTGTTCACTGTTCTACATGACAATTGACTTTTATCTGGATTTTGTATGTGGACATGTTCTTGAAGACTGGTACTTGCTAGAAAACAATTGAAACTTGTTAAAAAACTTTTTGTCATATACCAGAAAATCGTAAATCTTTTGAACAATGAGTACTGTAAATAGAAAGAAGTATGGGGTAATACATGTTCTGCCTTAATGGACACTCTGGCACTATCTGACGGGAATAGTACAGACATTAATCAATCCCAGAGGTCAGATAAAAGTCCATTCGACTCAGAGCTTGTTGTTGTATGTCTAATTGATGATGCAATGAATGACTGCCTACATTTAACTGCCGTAAACATGTAACTTCGGATAAAGCCATTGTGGATCACTGGCAAAAATCAATGAGGTTGTGGCCGTTTGGATGTCTATAAGTATTGTCCTGTGGATTCTGTTTTCAAGGATTCATTAAGCAACAAAGATAGTTGTTCAAGCAATGATGTTAGTCTTGTGTGCTGTGATGTATATTTCCTACCATACGGTCGTGCTCAAGCTGGGGATATAGCTGCCATGAAATTGTTACAACTCCTTATTTCAAGCTACAGGAGGTATTGTCAAGTTGTTATCTTGACATTAGTTTACTGAGGTGTGTGGTTCAATTTCCAATGACTAGTCACTGTGGGACGACAATAGGGCCACTCGTTGTGAATTTAGTGTCTAGTCAACACAATGTTGAGGGCTTCCAGTAGGCATGAAATTTGATCACAAGAGTTGCCGTCGCACGGTGGTTCCGATTGGCCGATTGCTCAAGACTTAGCTCTTGTAAATACTTTAATTGGTCACTGTGAATGCTGCTTGCTGATCCAGAAGAGGACTAGCGGGACGGATTTGTGTGTGCGAGAAACCCTGAGGACATTGAGGACAAGGTACCTTCTCCATTTCACGTTAGTATGGACCAGAATCAAAGGACATGCTTCCTAAATGGACATAATGGTTTTAAATGAACCGGGGAACAAGCGGTCTTTGTCTGCTTTGGTAAACCCTTTTCCGTCAAACTGACAGACTCTGTGAATCAATTTGCACATGAAAGAAAGAAAAAGGATCTCGGAAGGATTTTCTCATCAATCATTACGAGACGTATTTAAGGACGAGACAGGCGGTATCTAAGGACAAGTCAGGTCCGGGGTGAGGTCTGTGTTCGGAGATTTAACTGAGTATACACACGCAGGAATATCCAGCACACACAAGCAGAGAGGAAAGCCGGCCGTTTGACAATAGGCACTCGGCCGATATAGGATTATGGTCTGTGTTGTGGAAAGAATTTACCGAAGGATTTGAGGCCTGCCCGTGGACAAGGACCTGTTGAGTGTTCCTAATCGCGTCGCCTTCCGCTTGACTGGAGGAGTCCTATAGGCAGCGTCGTCGCACCATGCCTGGTTACACGTCGCACTGGCATTGTTACATCTGAGCCACGCCAGTTAGGAATTGTTCCCTGGTGGGGGTCATGGACTGTGCAGTCAGTGTGCATACGGGACACTCTGTGTGAATGAAGAAACATCGCTGTGTGTAGATTACTGTCAAATTGGACAATGGCCTTAGTGGCAATTTAGCATGGAGTTAATTCAACTTTTTTTTTATGACCGGTGGGTTTGGATTTGGAGACAATGTTGCATGTCATGAATTGGTACTGCAATGTGCGAGGTTGCCGTTTTGCTAGTTTGTGTTATCCTGCTTAGCTTAAGTCCTTGATTATTTGGTTTAACTGATCAGAGAAATTAAGAACATAATACTGTGGTCCATTTGAGGACAGCTATAATCTACTACACTGAAATTTCCCCAGCTAGTGCACATGCGTTACAATGCTGTGAACAAATACTGCAACTGATCAATGGAATTGTGTACCTAGCTAATTAACGGAACTCTGTGAAGTATCTCTGCATTTCTCCACAAATTGCATGTTGCATGGTAGATTACTGATATTGGCTCTGCGCTTCTGCATCATCACTGCTGGCGAGTTCGTCTTCGGAGGATAACACGCTACCTATTGACAGCGTTACAAGTGTACTGCAGTGGCAGCCGGTCATAAATATTGAGTGGGATGGACCGTACGCACTGAAGAGCCTTCGAATCACTGCCTGTCTACTACCTCGGTCTGCTTCCCCGATAGCTCGCTAGGGCTGGAGGATCGTACCTTCCTTCTCTTCTTCCTCTGGTACAAGCAGCAGGAGACCGGGGAAAGCAGACGTGAAATATAGTTTCTGAGTCGTCACATCTGTTCAGCACATCGCTGGCTATGCGACTTGGATGACGATGTTTCTGGACACGATGACGCCTTCCAGTATCATAGTGACGCCGCTCCTCACGCGGCCCAAGACCACAAGCAGCACTCTGCGGAACGCGTCGCTGCGGAACATTTACGGCAAGAACTGCGCGTACACTCTACTCGGGGAGAACAAGTACCTCCGCTTCAAGGACCGACCGTACTCCTCGGCAGGCATTCCAGGGTAGATAACTCTTTATTAAATTTTTTTTTTAGTTATGGGTCCCGTTCTGTAGCGCTACGAGTCATACATGCATAGCAAATTTGCACGGAAATCCGCTGATATATTTATCCTGATGTCGATGTATTTTCCCTGGATGTGGCTTCAGGTATGCAACCCCCAAACCCTGGCTTTGTTTTCCGGTTAAATCGCAAATTGTCTGTTGCCATGCCTGGTCGTAACTCACTGTGGAAGAGTTACGACTTGTGTAGTGTTGTGATAGTTTTGTGGAACGGGACCCTGACTCGTATGTATTATTCTTGATGTGTTAAACTCGTTGGCTGTATACACTCTACTCAGATTAATAGAACTTTCGATTTTAGAGAAAACGACTTCATTATGTAAGGCTTTGTAATCCTCAAACCCATCCACATAAACAAGAAAATTTGACATAATGAAAATATTGTGCTTACTAAGGAAGGAGGAAATGTTCTACATGTATGTTTCAGAATACATTTGGTATTCTGTAAAAAGAACAATATATAGTGAGTTCTGGCATAGTGTTGTATTACTCATTTTATTTACCATGTTTCCGGATCTAGACATATTTTAGAATCTGAATCTATTCATACAAATAACATTGGTAATGTGGTTGTTTCAGTTATACAGTGACCCCTCGATATAACACGGTCCGATGCACTGTGGATTCGGATATAACGCGGGGTCAGACATGGATCCCATTTTTATTTTCGTTATTTCCCTGTAATATCGTATAACGCGGGGGGTATGTCATGGACCCCAACTTCATTGTTATATCGAGGGGACACTGTATATATATCATTCAGCTTCATAATTGTATACACAGATCAGCCTGATGCTATGCAACGTTATTAAGTAAGATTCCATACTCAAAATTCCCAGTGTAAAATGTGAGCCTTTAAGCATATCATAAGAAATGTTTAGTAACCTCAGGGTCTGAATATTGATATTCAATTTCCAAGAGATATTTGTTACATAGCAATGGCATTAAATATTTAACACAGGCATAGAGATGACAGCACGGTGTAAATGTTTATCAGCAGACAAGTAGTTTGTAAGATAACATCAAGGAATCCAAAGATCCGTCTTCGAGAGCAAATAACGTGAGTGCGTTAGAGTAGTTTCTCACTGGACATAGCACTTTAAAAATCTATATTTTATTTCTTATATGTTTACTACAGAAGGTCAAACTGCAATGTAGTGTTGCAATCTCTCGTATCGGGCATGGACATGTGACAGTGATCGAAATAGAGGGGGTCCAGGGGGTCAATTGAAAATTTGCAGTGTTAGATACCTGTGTGATCCCCGCTGAAAATTGCAAATGTTATGACCATTAACGGCTTATGGAAAATTACCCCCTGATTATTTTTCTGAACTTCGAACACAGTGTGATATATGTGGACAGTAAACTATATGTCTATTGGAAGAACCACTCTACTAAGTGGATATTAGGGCTAGTATGATGTTATTATTGTCATTATTACAGTTTTATTAATGTTGTTACTATTATTATCATTGCAAATGGGTGAAAGATTCCCTCAGCGACGTTAAACTCCATAATCACTCACTATTATTATTATTATTTTTACTATTATTTTTATTGGTACTGTATTATTATTATTGTTGTTATTATTATTATTATTATTTATTATATATATTATTATTATGTATTATTATTAGTAGTATTATGTATTATTATGTATTATTATTATTATTAGTAGTAGTACTACTACTACTACTACTACTACTACTACATGTACCACTACTACTACTACTACTACTACTAAGTGGCGGACCCCCCATACTCTTCTACCCTCTCATTAATGGTGCCTTTTATTCAATTTAAAAAGCGCCTTTTTATTCTGGTGAATTATTAAACTTATTGAGTTGTAATCGATATCTGTACTGGGCGTATAGTATTGAAATGGTGCTAACAGTATGAAGCAATAACTATACAAAGAAAAATGTAATGAGCGCAAACAAGACTCAGAGACTGGAGAAAACTGGTAGCCTACATGTAGCCTACACATGAGTAAATGATGTATCTAAGCATATGAGAGAAAAACGTGCCCACTATACTAGCTATGCATACTAACGTCCGCTATGTCATGCTGAAGGTCCAATTTATATGGGGATATGTGAGCAAAAAGTTTACTTGATTAATAAGTCGTACTTAAAAAAAAGAAAAGAGTTTCGTAATGCCGCAACCAGATATGTATGTATGCTGGTTCTAGATGATGAAGAGTTTTGGAAACAAGAACAATATATAAACTTTAAATAAACTCTCCTCGTTTAGATATTGGTAACCGATACGCAGTATTGGGGTATAAATACTACGCTCAATCTTTATAGTACGTATGAGGAACTACTCGTGCAGCTGAACTGTTGATCCGGATGTCCGGCAGTACGTAGAACATAAGCCATAACAAGTTAGTTAAATGGCTGTACACGTGTCAATATTTCATAAACAAAAACAAAAGCTACGATGTGATTGGACTATGTGAAATTGCACTGCTAATTATTAATTACGATACGCATATACCATTTGGATGACTTGTTCCCTTTAAATAGGGACCGCTTACCCACAGAATACCGTAGACCTTATTTTATATTGATGGCATAGATATATCGCATATCGCAGTCATGTGGTAATCGATTAGCTAAGATTGTTCCCAAATAACTCTATCCCTTGACTCAAAGTGTCCACAGATAAATCTCCTCTGAAGTAATCACGCTGCTGTAAAGTAAACCATACGTATTGCATCCAAAAGTCGGAACTTCCCATATTTGTCCCCGGGGTTTAATTTGATATGTTTTACCATCATATTTACGCCGAGTCCATCTTCGATGTCTAGACCATGGAGTAATCAGTACGCACACAGATTAATAAAATAATATATAATGTAAACCTATCAATCAATCCCCAGAATGCATTTCTGGAGGTTATTTCCTCTGAAATGACAGAACTTCAAACATTGCCTTATACTCCATTTCTGGTTGGAATCGATAATCTGGAACCACGAATCCTTGGTCAATATTTACAGAAATAATAAGTTAATGGTAATTTCGTTTACACTGTATATGTCATACCCTTGATCTTAAAATATGCAGTGGTGATATTCAGATTAATTCCCTTCAACTAGCGTACGTCATTTGGAACCTTTGTTCCGCTCTTATGACAGTTGTATGTCGCGTTAACCCTCTCTGTGCTGGATTAGACACACGCACTGTTCATTGTGGCGTACACGGTTGCTTCTAACATTGAGAAAGTTAAATTAAAGGATAATTTAAGTCTCGAGCTTTGACGAATGAGCCACGAGTACATGTATGAGTGAGTGAGAACAGACGTCTTGCTACACGGGGAAACAGGTTTAACACTCTCTATGCTGGAGGCATTCGGAGATGCCTTAAATAACAGTGTATGTGCCTAATCCAGCAGGGAGAAGGTACAAACCATGACGTACTCAAAGGTAGACTACGGAAAGATCAACTCGACAGAACGACTGACTGTCTGAGGCCTACTATTCAACAGGCAGCGCTGATTGAGACTATGACGACTACGACAACAACGACAGCGACAACGACGACAACGAAGGACCACAATAGAAGCTTGTGTGCACATGTATCGTGGACTGTGACAGCCATGTGTTGCACATTTGTTACTGATTGTGCCATGGGTTAGTCCGGGTTGTAGCGTGTCAGACTACACACTGGAATATTCAAGTTCGAATCTCCGCTGCCAGACTCTGGAAGGCATGCAAAATCGTCATAGTGTCCTTTTACGGATGTTACGTAGTAGGCAACGGCCGTTTGTTTCATAGGATGGCTCGCTAATACTACCAGGTTATAGTAGGCCACGAATGAGCCAAGTCGCACTTTGGTTACTGTCATCGTCGAACTCAAGAGGTATTGATTAAGTTAGCACTTCATACATTACCCCTGTCACACATCTAGGGGAAAACAGCCAATCAATGAAATAATTTTCCAGATGAAATCGCAGTAAAAATCTATCCAATGAAACTTTTCGCGAGATTTCCCATGGATGTGTGCCAGGGGTACTATTTAAGTGAAAACGTAATAAGTAGCCTGGCCTACCTATTAGGTGCGAGGATGGGTTATTGTATGCCACGAACCAGGTCATAGTAGGGGCCGTATTCTTGAAACTTTTTAACTTGCGAACTTCTTAGTAAGAAAAATTTCTTCACAAATTAACATAAGAATAAAACTAGTTTGTCAAATTCTTAGTACTTACGAACTTCTTAGGACTTACGAACTTCTTAGGACTTACGAAGTTGCGAGAATATGCCATGACCCAGGTTATAGTAGTATTCTATGAATCAGGTTATAGTATGTCATGAATCAGATTATAGTATGACACGAACCAGGTCATAGTATTCTATGAACCAGGTCATAGTATTCTATGAACCAGTTTATAGTATATCATGAACCATGTTATTGTATGCAGTTAAGTTTGGAAAGTATAAATAGTGAACAGGTCATTCTTGGTGTACGTGTATTAGCCGTGGATTATTACTATTAGACATACATTTATCAAAACATGTTCAGTAGAAGTCTAATTCAGTTTCTATTTAACCATCTCCCTACTGGATTATGCACAGACAGCTCTTTAGGGCATCTCCGGTTGCCTGCAGCAGCGAGAGGGTTAAAAGTATAGATTGATCCTGACAATTTATCACTATAAGATATATAATTAGAGACCACATTTCTACTATTTCTCCAATCAGGTACTATTATGAAAACAGTGAGTTCTGATCATTTAAAAAGAAAAGCTTGTTTCTGTACTTGATTGATCACTATCTGAAATATATATATCGCATGTCTCCAGCAATCATGTTTATACACACACTCTCTCTCTCTCACACACACACACACACACACACACACACACACACACACACACACACACACACACCCACACACACACACACACACAC
>JAUTBQ010154753.1:0-13472 GCA_032361185.1 Lepetodrilus ovalis | reverse complement strand
TAGCGTTATATATTTATGGTATATTTTTTTTATATTTTTTTACTAACTGCTAACATTATATAGAAAAATAATAAAAAAATAAAAAAATTATGATTAAATACGTGCAAGTATGAAGTTGCCCCTTTAATGTATTTAATCTCATTGCTAGCGCGACAGTCATGCGACACGTACATGCTTAATGCGTGCTATCTCCGATAAGAATGTGCAGGAATGGTATATTTGGTTGATGGTTCCGACACCTATCGTGCAAATGTGCAAATTAACGCCGAGGAGAATCCGAAAAACGCCATAAATGTCGCACCTGTGCAAAATGTGACAAACGACTTGTGTCATTTGGATAATGTCCTCTTTACGAAAGGTGTTTTCGTTGTAGCTGGATACGTTTCAAATAAAGTTTTAAAGAAAATAGTTGTGACTGAAGACAGAGACAAATAACATCCTGTGTCTATACATTTTAATGAAACTGCGGCTGGCAGTATCACTTTGAGTAATGTCCCCTTGCATTAATATAATGAAGCAAAATAAAATACGACCACATTCAGGTTGACGACCGCTAGTTTATACACTCGATTCAGACTATCGTGGTGTTGCATTGGAAGTTTGCCTACCATAGAGCGGTGGAAAGGTTTTGGAAGTACGAGTATGATTTCATGGATGTCAAGTGAATGTACTTTGCACTTATAGCTAAGAACCATTAACCATTTACTACAAAGCCTACGATCACAGGGTTACGTTAGATGTTCATGTCTTATCATCTCCCGAACCATCTCTAACGTGGATCGATGCTAGACAGGACACATTTATGTCCTGTATTGATGAAGGACGTCTGTTGGACCATATGCTGGTACTTGTTGGAAGTTCTCGAGACTAGGACAATGCAGCATGATGAAACTTTCATTTGAAAATAAACTTTTACAAAACAAGGCAAGGATTCTGTTGATGTTTCTCCTTCATATGATACGTTGACACTGCAGGTCAGAGTAGAACATAGACATACATGTATATATAACTATGTCCACAAATAGGCCTATATCCAAACTTCGTATACAATGACCCTCGTGTACAAAACTGTATATCTCTAAATAACCTTCTCAAATATTAGCAATACCATCGTCTATTACGATGGTTGGAGCTAGTTACTTTTTAGAATTACACCGTTTTGTACAGAACTAATATAAATCTACTTTGTTGACTATCGCCTATTCTCTACCAACAACTCTCCAACTCGTTTCCATTTATACATGCTGTGTCAGATAGCTGACATTTCATGTTTTGTGCTCACGCCCTCTGATGCGAACATTTGAAAAGTCTAGTTCCTTATTTGTTTTCTATATATCTGTGACCTGATGATAGATTCGTAGAGTTTCATTAGCTATGCAAATTAGCTTCCAAATTTGAATACCAAAGCAAGCCACCACATGAGTAGCGTATATCAACACCGTCAAACGTCTGAATTTGTAATCAGTATAGATTAAGCACAGGTACATTATTTTTATCTGGGTCTATACACTCAATGTTAGTCGAGCGGGCGCATCTAGAATAATATATATTAAATATCAGTAAATTTCCTACCGCATAACATCCGTTTTCTAAACAAAGCTCTCTAATTGTTTATAACCTATATCATGGAGGCAACCATATTGCCCCATTACGCGACTCAAACTATGGTCAAATGTGACAGAGGACTAACGGAGCCTGTATAGTGAGTGAGCTGTTATAGAAGAGAATGGCTATCGTCGTGGTAATCTCTCTGACATAGCTATCGGTTAACAACCACCGAAAAAGCTATTTCTTCTTTGTTTACACCAAAACAAGTCTGTTGTCCGATGAAAGAAATGCTAACTACATATAATTTCTGGCAAGGGTATATACGGCTAGGTCCTGATATCAAGGCGATAGGAGAAGTGGGCATCGAGTGATAGACGGATGGCGACAGGTTTAGTTGGTCGGGAATCAGTGTAGGACAAACCTGTATGGTGAGCGTGGATGGGCTTACTTTACGAGCTACCTGGAGAAATGAAATGTGTGCTCTATTGGAGCACAGACAAGTGGTTTCGGACGGTAAGGAGGTGGAGTCTTAATACATCATCCATTAAGACTAATCGTATATTTATCTCCGTAAACATCAGGTGGTAGGTGAAAGCTATCTGAGATACAGGCAGCTCTACCGAACAACGATTAAGGTTAATAGGTCAATTCTTTCTTGTATTTGATACTTTGAAAAAAATATGGCATTGCTATTACTGTCGTAAGGCAAAAACAGACTTAATCATCATGTATTAAAGGTTAACCAACTAATGTGTCAGAACGGAAATATTAATGTTACAGGTGCCGTGATATTGATCAAAACAATATGCGAGTATATTTTTGAGATAAACAATATGTAGGGAAGTCTACGTGTAAGCTTCCGGATATCATACACACTATATCAAGAACGGGAAATCCGCCATTTCGACACTTGTCGGAGAATGTGGAATCTGCGACTGACATCCTTCGCAAGCACTGGCATTCCGTGTGCATATTTTTTTTACTGCAGATTCTCTGATATGCACTCACTACGCAAACGTCAATCGTACGGACGTGTTTATTTACAATGGCAAGCGAAGAACGAGTACAGATAAAACATAAAGGTTATTTCTTACATTTCCAAGTGAATAGGAAGCAGATAGCCGTCATAATACATGGTTGTCGCAGTTTACGTAATCTTTGTCCAGGTTTGGTAGATTGCCCTGGCATGGTTTCTATGGCTACACATGTTCCTGATAATCAAGTTATGCCTTTATAATATGAAATATTGGCCGAATATGCGAACAAGAATACTGATATTCCAGATGACAAGACTGATGTAATACTATAGTATAGTATAGTTGTGCTATGTTGCCGATCTTAAGACGTATATATTAAAGATGTGTATTTTATAAGCAATAGGTATTAAACTGAAAATCAAGCACGGGCAATTTATTAAACACAATGTCTTCTTTAAGAATAATGCTTCCGATGGCCATTCCTCGAAACGTTCTTACGATCTTCTTAGCCTAAGGACTTGCTTAACACGCGCTATAGGTATCATTAATATTTTCGTACGATCTTACGAACGTTTCTAGAGTAGGCCCCCAGATTACTAACCGGTAAAAGCAATCAATCTTAAGCTAATTAGTCTCTCGTCTTTTCATAGGCGTTTCACTGACTGGCTGTACGTCATCGTTACATTGGGGAAAATAATTCTGTACCTTTCTGTACTGTGGGGGATCCATAGTCATTACCAGGTTCGATATTCCAAAGGTCTACACTAATTCCACAGAAAAGTATCCTCCAGACGACTTCCGTAAAGAGATACAGACTGCCTACGTCTATACACACGTAGTCATTTCACAGCCGTCTTCATCACCGTCATAGATCAGATTCAAATTCATCAAGGTGAACGCAAATTGAGACATTTAATATGACGCTCGTGGAAATGTGGACTATATAGCGCCAGACGGCTGCATTACCGAGTATATATGGATGGCTTTTCTTGTCCTGCTGGTAACCTGACCTAACTTCTAGAAATAGATATGTTCTCACTCCTTGTAAATTGCTGTGGTCAATACTGCATCTGGAAATGAAAAGCCGGTAATATGGAATGTACAGTGAATGTAATGCATGACTTATGGATACAGTTAGGAGATGGGTACTTCGTCATTTCTGAGGATTTCGGAGTTAATTTCGCTTCAAACTCGGTCATGTCTATTGTCGGTGGTTAACACTAACAGGTGAAGTAAGAGGTCCTCCCTAGGGGGTGAAGAGGATCTCCCTAGGGGGTGGTGTTATGAAGACCTCTCCCACCGGCCTCCGTCTCCGTTTTACACGCCAAACGGAGCTGTATATTGACGTACGACAATTTATCGACACTAATTCCATAGAAAGGCTCAACCCTTCCCATCTTCTTTAAGTGTGGCTGCAGTCGTTCTTTCAGAAGTCATCAATGCAGGCCGCTTTGGTGAAGAGATTGTCAAATTGGGCGGCTATATCGTGTATAGGTTTCGGCGTTCTGTAACAACTCACTTCTGAGTTATGTCTTCTTTATCGGTATTGAGGTGTCGTTAAACGGGTGTTTCGTAAAGGACACGTTGCCGCTCTTGAACCTATGGTTATTTTTGTTTGGTGAACTCAAGAAATTTATGATTCATATTTTATGTGGAATAAGTGACGAACAGACCAAGTGTTGCCGACGAATATATTTGTAAATCATATATATGCAGACGTTTTATAACGGTCATGGCAAATAGATACCCTCGAATTCCCGGCCATTTTGTCTACTTATTTGACAAATGTTTAAGTAGTCATAATGGCTGCGGGTTCGAGGATGATAGATATTAAGGCAGGTAAAATACGACCATATGTGAATATATCATCAACAAAGCAGGAGCCTATATGCGTAGCGTCATACATTAATCATGGATTAATAGTCGTTTCCATTACAATTTTATTTCTGTATATAGTCTAGAAATGATCAAAGCTATATTTTAACTTTGACCATATAACAATGTCTATAGCTAGTGGCGGTTTAGTAACAGCAATAATTAATTGAAATTATTATTCCTCATTACAGTTAATCCGGGACAAGTTGTAATACTGATATCAGGTCTGGATATCTAAATGACTTTTCTTTCGGCGTTAATCATCAAACCTTTTCTACATATCTCCAAGCCGGACACATGACATAGATGAAGACGTCTTTTTCCTTCAGATTATAAAACAAATTAATCTTCATTGCGCAGACGACATCCGCATTTGTAGACGTCCGCTGAACTGGAAAGGAAACAGACGACATAACTGGCGACCCCCTGTTACAAAGCGATACCCGATCTCCTCTTCACGAAAGAGTCCTTAATTGGTCCAGGACTAAATCAGTACGTAAGCAGATCTTTTACTATAACAGGAAGTTGCGTAAGACTCGATTCGGGCCAGGATTACGGGTACGACTCTTTCGTGAAACGCTGACCCTGCCCCGAGACTGATTACGAAACTGTTTTCAGTACAAACCCATACCCAATTCAAGGTTTTGTTCACAAATACCCATAAAGGAGCTTGACCATGAAATAGTACTCAAGAAGTTTCGCAATCTCGGGGCCCGGGCAGGTTGTCTGGTAGACAGAAGACAGAAGAGTTCCCATGAAGCTACGACGCACGATTCCCACTACTCTTTTGTGAAATGACAGTTCGGAATTCCGCTTTCATGTCTTCGTTCTTGTGAGTCAAGAAGAAGTCAGTCGGTGTCATTTGTTAGGAGGCAGCCTACAGGACGATCTAAGGTGTAACATATGTACACCTATTTAGCATATACCATGATGAATCAGTCTGCCATAAAACTGATGTTCAAGCAGCACACAAGACGGATTTCAAGCTCAACCAAAGTGTCATCACTCCTACACGTGGGACAGGACGTCTGGTTTTGCAATGACTGCTTCCTAAACAACAGTTAGTTGGTGGACTCGGTACAAGAAGTACAAGAGGACTTCATTAATAAAGAAGACAATTAATAGTGTACACCTGTACGCGTGTGACAAGCCAGTATGTCTGGGTTTGTCGTGATTGCTTCCCAGGTTAATGGTGGGTTCAGTACAAGAAGTCTTCATTGATAAAGATAAAGAGTTGACATTTCTTCTACTTATGTGACATGTTCTCTTAGTTTTTGTGGGTCATTATTGCTTCCCAAACAACATTTGGCTGGTGGACTCAGTGCAAGGAGACTTCATTAATAAAATACATAAAGAGTGCACATTTCTACTTGTGTGACTGAGTATCTGGGGATTTTGGTTACGATTGATACCCAAACAACAGTTGGATGGTGGATTCAGTACTAGAAGACTTCATTAATGAAGATATCAAATTAATAGACCACATTTATCCTAATTGTGTGATGAGATGTCTGGCCTTGTAATGAATACTTCCCTGACAACAGTTGGAGGGTTGATCCAGTACCAGAAGACCTCATTAACCCTCTCCCTGCTAGATTGAACACATGTACTGCTTATTAAGGCATCTCCGGTTGCCTCCAGCAGGGAGAGGGTTAATGAAGATATCAAATTAATAAACCACATTTATCCTAATTGCTTAATGGGATGTCTGGCTTTGTCACGAGTATTTCCCTAACACCAGTTGGAGGGTGGATTCAGCACAAAAAGACTTTGTAAATAAAGAAAAACAAAACGGCAAGTCAATGCTTGTGTAGAACAAATCATGACTTAATAAAAAAAAAAGTACGACAGAATCGAGAATGTTGAATATGTCACCTTGAACGACATAACTGTACCCGGACTTATAAATTTCATGTTTGCATTTATATTAAAATATTTCACCAACCATGAAATACCATAACCATTTCTTTTTTCTGAATTGAAATGTATAGAAATACGGTAGCTTGATTTAAACCTTGTTCATTCTGTTGTTCCCTCTATTATATGCCCATGTCCCAAATACAGTGTTCGGGATGAATTTCATAGCATGCGAGGAACAATTTAAGTGAATTAAATTTCGTTACGTGATTTGGACCAATGCAATGTCACGTGACCCATGCATACCTGCCCGACGATGCGCTCACAATTCTTTCAGGACTTTGAAGTTTATGTATGTAACAAACCACATCACTCTGTGTACAAAGCACATCACTCTGTGTACAACATACAGAGGGTACTCACTCGACTAACTTGATAAATACAAGGATTTAAGAGTATCAAAACCCGCTGACAAAATCCGATGGGATTGGATTGGATTTGCACGCACCTGTTAAAAACTCTTTGAATTATCCGGGGAAAATATACGTATGCTAAAGCTGGCAGTTATTGGATTAAATATGTGGACCATGGAGCACTGATAGCTGTGTATTTATTAAATAGCAGAATAAGCAATACAATAATATATACATGTACTTTCTGATAACGTTTGCTATGTGGATATGGTGTTTTCTCTGAACGTCATGTAGAGCTTACAACGTTCGCTCTATCAGTGCAGTTCTATGTCTAGTAGGGATTAACTTATCTTCACGTTGTTTTATTTCGTAAAACCGTATTGAATTTGATTTGTTTACAAAGGGTTGAGAGTATTATATATGTCGTATTGTCAAGTGACTAGTAAATAGAGAAACCATGACGTTGCCGGTATAATGGCTATTGTACAACTGTTTCTTCTTCTTCCTCCTCCTCTTCTCCTTCTACTACTACCACTACCACTACCACTACCACTACTACTACTACTACGACGACGACTTTTACTACTACTACAACTACTACTACTACTACTACTACTACTACTACTAGGCCTACTACTACTAGGTACTACTAGTCAGCTGCTGCTGGTGCTGCTACTACTACTACTACTACTACTACTACTACTACTACTGATATGGTCTATTAGTATAATGGTATAGGTCCCATTTATTTACATAATTCATATTTACTAAGAGTGCTCCAATATAAAACCATACTATGACCCAGGATGAACATATATACACACATTCACACACACACACACACACACACACACACACACACACACACACACACACACTACATTCTAGTTATTGTCATGACCCCTGTCATTCTAGTTATTGTCATGACCCTTAGCAAATCTCAAATAGCTTGTTTTATGATACGGTATTAATTACATACAGTAATCATTTTATATGAAGGCTATAATAGGCCAATACCAGAGGAGATTTGACAGTAAGCCCTTAATCTCTTTATTCTGGCATAGGCCCTTTGTGTTGTTTAGGAATTCATTACAAGAGACTAAAAGAATGGTGAAGAAATTATGAGTGGACGTTGCCAAGTTTCTAGAGGCTGGAAATCACTATAGAGACAAAGCAATGATGTCTCCCCATTATACTAGTTACACGGCAACTTAGGATGGATACCTCTTTGGCTTCGTCCGGAATGTACGAGGAGTCATGACCTCCGAGTCAGAGGTTACGCTTGAATTGCAAATGTTTCCGGGTTTCATTGGATCCGAAATTTTCCAGCAATAGCATTTTCATGCATGTTGAATAGAGTTCTGAATCAGAAATACAAACTAAATTATATGAAAACAATTGCGTTCGAATTTCTTAATTGATGCCCTTGGATATGAAGACATTGCCAAGGGGTATAGTCTGCCCTCTGTTCCGTCTTGAAAAGAATTAGTTACGGGTCATTCATTGGTCATTAAATTGATATGCATACCATATTTTAAGGGCTGGTCAAGCCCATTTGGGGATCACATCTCCGATAAGGTCATTACTTTAAGTGTCTTCATGGCTTCAATGACAGGCTTCGTATTGTGAGGAGGAAGATCAAACACAGGGATTGGCCGACCTCGCAATGTCCAAAGGCCGTTCCATGCGGAACGAGTTGACCCACACTCGTAAAGTTGTCAGTTATTATATTATGATTTCAATTAATGGAAATATTAATTAATTGTTATTTCAAGCAATCTGATTATTTCCAATGGTTATGGATAACTGCTTGCTGAGTAGTAGTACCTTAATATTGAAAACGGAAATTAATCAATATATAATAAAACTTAAAGCATTCAGAGTGTTAGATTGATGATAATAATATTTTATTCAATTTGGAAGTTTTGGGATGAAGGCAGTCTGTTACTTCTATGAGACATTATTAACAGAACTAGTCACCTTTGAACTGCCAGTATATATAAGGGCCTTACTCGATAATGTGTAGCTAATAATCATTAGTTAGCTGTTTTGGGTAATTCTTGTGTTGTACTTAACTATACATTATCAAATTAGACCCAAAGTAACTAATTCTGTTAATAATATAAGATAATAATACAATATCTTGTTAATATTTTTATATTATTTTTCCTGACAATTAATGTGATTGATAACATTCTAAAACATGCCCTAGTACCCTAGTTTCAAGATATTCTTTGTGTTAACAACTACGTGCGTAGTTGTTTTTCATAATTTGAATAACTACGTTTGAAGTCTCATATTTGATATTTTAAATTCAGAAATTTACTCTAATAGTTGTTTTATTACCAGTGCATAAAGGAAACAAAGAATCGTGACTTCGTCAATGCTGAAGTTTATTTCCTCAATACGTAAACAGCTAAACAAACCAGTAACATTCCTTAATAGTTATATATCAACAGGATCCGAGATGTATTTGAAGGGATTCAATACGAGCATCTAAACAGGTTCATGTGGAGAAAAACTATATATTTGTTGTTTTGGCGCCAATAACGGGTTTTATCGTCTACAATATTTTTTAAATAGGTCAAACTACGACTTATGTATCATATGACACCGAGGTAAACATATGATATCCCATTAATTCTTAACTGAATGTCACAAGAATTGTTTTACATGGTAATATAGTGACCACCTTCCCGCGATTGTTATAGGGATGTCCATTTCGGACTGTTTCCGGTTCGGTGCTCTCCCTGGATTTCCAATAAAACTGACTGCTCGTGTCTAAGAACAGGTCGTGGAGGATAACGAGGGGGTGACGCTACTCTGCGGAGGTAAATACTGTGTTCGACAGTAGTGAGGTGGTTAGGAATTTGAAGTTAAACCTTATTCGAAGATGTACTAGTATGTATTTATATTTCTGTGATATCACATTGAGGTGTGCATGAGACAGTGTTGACTTCTTACTCCGTTTCTATTAATTCACAAGTTAAAATTAGTTTATGTTACTGTGATATTACACTGATATGTGTATGAGACAGGGGTGAGTGTTTAGACTGTTTCTATTTATGGAAAGTTTAAAAGTAATATATTTTAACCGCCCTATCACAGTGAGATGTGTATGAGACAGGGTTGACTTCTTAGTCCGTTTCTATTTATGCACAAGTTTAAAATTACTTTCTAAGTAAATATCGGTGTTTCCAAAATGTTCTCTGATTGTCTGAAAGACCCGTCTATTTGTTTTTAATAAACTCATTTGCTAATATTTATCGCCCGCGACTAATAGGGTGAGATTTAGAGAACACGATAAAATTGTCGAATCACTGACCAGTATAGGACACAAACTAACAAAGCCTTAGCAACATACCCAATAAACGCTTCTCTATGCCATATCTTCGTAATTTTCTTATTCTAAAACAAATAGCAACATTACAATCACAAATACGTACTGAGTGCAAACTCAGATCACATCTCTGTATACGATTTGTCTCTGGAGGTACCTGGGCAGTTATCAACGAGTGATGCAATTACCCCCCTAAGGGCAACCCGACCTGGTGCCTTATCGACGTAACCATCCCCTTCAATGAGATTAAAGTCAGAAAGCTTATCCTAACCGTATTTTGACCTTACGTACAGTTCTCAACTCGGGTCAACAGTCGCGCACAAAGGGGCCGTCTTTCCGATGTCCAACAAGTTGCAGAAGCAAATCATAATATTTGGCCTCTCACTTACCCTCTTGACTTTTTAAGAAGCATGCGTACGATACTAACCTCTTTGATTGGATTAAACATGTAACCGGGATCGCAAATTGTGCCTGTAGAAATAAGTCCCCTTGTCCTATCCCATTTTCTATATCTCTGGTATCTCATCTTGTTTGCGGAACATATAAACGTCCGATATGAGGACACTATTGTGAAGAAATAATTACTATTGATGTTGTTATTGTCCCAGACATTCTGTAGTACATCCCCTGTAGCAATATACTGTAGTATACTGTGTGTGTATACTTATTATTAATTATACAGATGTTACTGTGATAGAGCAACGACTGGCGAATGTCTGTCTGGTGAAGAAGCATGTGATGCACAATCAGAATAACTAGCTGGCGTTAGTCTGTCAGAAGAAGTGGTTTGTAGATATAGTATTCCATATCACGCATACCCTATAAATCTACAGGCTAGCAATAAACTAGTAATAGAGAAACACTTACACCCACTGTACAGCAGATTTTAATCTTGCCAATAATTATTGTAATTTTGATATTAAGCATTGCATATGTACATATACAAATTTAGGTATTCGTGTATATATCTTTGGAATAATATTCTTGAACATAAGTTCATTAAAATCAGGTTCCGATATTAGGAAATCTGTTGAGCAAGATTTTGTGCTCAAGCTCATATTTTACATGAAGATTAATTAGTGAATAGAACATTGTTGGACATGAACTCGTAATCTCGGGGCCAGAGCTTCATATATATTGGATAGTCATTTGTCTCAGTTACCGATTAAGAATAAAATACTCCGTTATATGAATTTTAATTTTTTGGTATAATGAGTGATGATACCACAATGATAATGACAATACGATGTAATGGCTTTATTCTATAATTAATTCTCTAAGCAATTTATGCATTTTTTAAAATTATTATTTACTACACGGGAGCTGTCTATTCTATATGCAATTGAACATGTAAATATCGCGTTTCCTGGCAATGCAGGTTACACTACAAGTCAACCAGGCTTAGGTCGCACATAAATCTGTCGAATATAACTCAATTATACATGTAATGAGATCAGAGCCCGGGTAAAATAGGGTACTGTGCAATTTAGCGTTAAGGCAAGTAGTTATATCTGGATTAGTTCATGTATGTCCACTGTTGTTGCTCAGATGGGATTTCCTTAACATTTAATACTGATTTCTTTCCAGCAGTTGATTTTTTTCATGCATTACATGTGTAGATTGAGCGTGTAATTTTTGCCGGACATTTTACGGTTTGGTATTACGGGCATATACAATTCAGTGGTGACAATTCTGGATGACTGGGTTCGAACCCGAGAATTTCATGGTGTGATTGGTAGTGGATTATCGTTAGGAACCGCGCTATACAGACCTGTGTCGAATAGGTATTGGTATACATTATGGGTGATGGCGTATACAGGATGTGATAGTGTGGCTGAAAAACATACCCAGTTTGTACAGGTGCTTGTAGATATACACAGAGAGAGAGAGAGAGAGAGAGAGAGAGAGAGAGAGAGAGAGAGCGAGCGAGAGAGAGAGAGATAGATAGATAGAGAGAGATATGTGGAGGAAAAGGGTTTGAAGGATTGAGGGAATTAATAATATATAGGAGGAGGTGGGAGAAAGAAAACAAAAGATTAGTGGGTGGATGGATAGATATAAAAATTTGTAGTAATAGATAGAAAATGTAATATATATTTCATGATTTTGCTGACAGTAATATAAAACAACTGTATATTGGTAAATTTCATTCAGAACCCCAGGTATTCAAAGCTAAATACTGGATCCAATTTTGCCCATGCGTTCAAATATGACAATCATTTCTCTAAACTGTAAACAACATTCTTGAACAATCCTTCTAAAACTATCATATTTCATGAGAACCCTTCGTCGTGTCAACTCACCCCTTTATACTTTCCATCGATATATTTCATATAAAATTCCATGAGTTCCTTTCAAGATGACGTTCAAAGCTTCCAGACATCTTTGCAAGTGTCAGACAATTTGTTGTGGGACAAGATGCAAGCGCCCGTCAGTTCCAGCTATCCCCCGATTTCAGGTTAATGACAACATCCAACATCTATATTTCATCCATCAAAAGCAAACCACGTAACATACACCTGTCTCCGCCTCTCTTTTGATGTGGCCGATAATTACAGGTAAGACACGTGCCTATGATGTATACAGAAGATGTTGGATAATGTACAGGTATAGATGCTATGGAAACTTATTAATAGAATCAATATTTATCCTGATTTCTATGTACAATATCAATCGGAGTTCAGCTTTTACTGACTACTGTATTTGTTTTGTCGATCCTGATTTCAATGTCCAAGATAAATCTGTAGAGTTCACTTTTTGTTGACACGTGTGTTTGTTTTGTCTTCTTGCATTTTTCCTTCCGAAAAAAATCATGTAAGGCCATTACGGGTGGTGAGATGACGCAGGAGGCAGTTCGTCAGATTGCAAACCTGAAGGATCAAGTTCGAATATCGCCCAGATTCCAGGCTCAAGTCTACAAAACGAGTACAATTTCCTAATACAATAGTTGAATTGAGCATGAAATCATAAGTTACTACTACTCTTACTACTACTACTACTACTACTACTACTACTACTACTACTACTACTAATAATAATAATAATAATAATACTACTACGACTACTACTACTACGACGACTACTACTACTACTACTGAATCTACTACTGCTACTACTAATACTACTACTACTACTACTACTACTACTACGACTACTACTACTACGACGACTACTACTACTACTACTGAATCTACTACTACTACTACTACTACTTCTACTACTACGACTACGACTACGACTACTACTACGACAACTACTACTGCTACTCCTAATATTACTAATACTACTACTGCTACTACTACTACGACTACTACTACTACGACTTGGTATTCGCATGAAGGAACATATTGTTCTTGCGAATATCCATATTTTCAAGATTAAAACTAACAAACTTCTAAATTTCCTACCATGGCAAATAGTAAAACCCACTGTTAACCTAGATTTAACTAAATTTGCAAAGTC
>JAUTBQ010154742.1:0-13475 GCA_032361185.1 Lepetodrilus ovalis | reverse complement strand
TTCCCCCCCAGTGTGGATCGACGAAGGGGATTTTGGCGATATAGAATTGATGATGACTATCACAAATGAATGTAGTTATTACTCAAATATAGTGCTACGTGCTCATAAAAATCTGTGATTGTATGCCTTTAAGGTCATTTACGTCATTACGTCATTTCGTACATGAAGGCTACCTTAAGCAGGTACGAAGTTTCGTACACCTAGACATATTAACCCTCTCCCTGCTGGATTATGCACATACACTGCTGTTTATGGCATCTCCGGTTGCCTGCAGCAGGGAAAGTGTTAATATAGATACGATGGTTGTGTCTCTTTTTAGTGGATACGAAAGCGTCGTGAAGAGATACCCACATGTCCGAGGATGGCTTCATAGCAACAGAGTGGAATGTACGTACATAATCTCAGATTGTTTCTAATTTCAGACTGACAGTCTCGACTCGGGGAATGCATGCAGTGGGCATATAAACGAGATGTTGTTTGCCGGGCAGTTGAAGTAGCGACATAACACTACATAATTGTCCTCACTGTGCTATTAGCGTGGGAAAGGTGTGTGTTCTTTCTCTCGGAACACAAACCAGCATAAAACAACATGACATAAAACAGAGAAACAACACAAAACCCATCAGAGAAAGTTTATACTCCGCTAACAGATGGTACTGAGATATGCCACCGTTGATAAGGTGCAGAGATATAAACTTGTAAATAGTGGTGCTCTATTGTGTTATAGAACGTAAACAATAGTGATGCCATGCTTCTATTTGTCAAACATTGAAATATTCTTAGTTTAAAGTATTTTCACCTTAGCAATATTAATCTACTAATAAAACACTTCAACACCAGTTGACACCCTTTCATGAAAACTCATTGCAACAATTAATCTAACAACGTAATGGCGGTAACGTTGCAGTTTCATATTTATTGCATTGCTCTATACATAATGTGTTCCTTAATATCCAAAACAAAGTGGTCCTGATATTAATTGTATTGTCCTTAGACTACCATATTGTATAACGATATATTCTAAATGAATTAATTTCTAGTATTTTCCAGAAATTGCTCACAATGAAAAATAGAAGTTGCATTGCGAGTGTACGTTGGTTGTAAGAAGCAAATCAACAAGCCACGTGTACAATGCACTTTTCATTACATCGGTCAACTATCTGATTAAATACGCTACAATATATAATCTTTAAAGGCCATTTGAAGAAAAACACATGTTTAGCATGATAATGTTCAGGTTTTGCTTAAGCCTATAGTAGGCAATGCTGTTAAGGGCATGGAGAAACTGTACTTTCCGTTCGTAAGGGATTCATGAAACAGCTTAAGAAGAAATACTTTTTTAAATAACATTGCTGATCCGGTAAGAGCTTCTGCGTTGGGTTTCGCAATGGTAGTGGATTGATTTGCCCATTTATCTGTGTTGCACTACTTTTAACAAGCTTTAAAACTTTCGCATTTCCGGGAAGATGCTGAATTAAATCCCCAGTGGCGTTAACATTTACATCAGGTGAGAATGTATTTAACTTAATTACCATAATTAATCGTCTAGATAATGGATAACATCCTGAAACATATGGATTCACACGTATTGCAACTGATGTAATATTAAAGTACTAATTCCCCTGCAACATAATTGCAACATTTTCTTCATATAATCATTTTAGTAATCCGTCATAATTATAATAATCCAGCTTGGCATGCATGTAGCCTATATATAGCTAGGCTGCACTCTTCTTGGAATATTCCAAACGGTTATTCAAGACAAATTCGCCGAGCACGTAATGTTAAAAGTGAATAATGTACTCATCCTGTTCCGTAAATGCGTTTCAATAAGAGGGCACACGATGCACAGAGAATTGAGCTGAGCTTGAAAGCGATAAAATCAATTTAGAATTACGTGAACTGTTTAACAAGTTCGTTTACGATATAATCCACGTGGTGGTTCAGCCATTACAAGAGAAGGCCAAACACAGGTCAGCTATTCGTTCTTTATCACACCAGCAACGGCTGGCATCCGGAAGTGTTATATTCGTCTTATCACCAAATTCCTCAATTAACGTCAAAGCATTAGTTGTTGCCTTCGGTTCCATAGGTTGTACGCGTTGTAGTGCCGTCTTCGGTTTGACAGGTAAACCAGAAGGTTTATTCGGTTCATCTCCGCACACGGAACCGTGCGCCTGTGTCTGCTTGTCAGTTCCCTGGGTTACATATCCGACATGTATTGATGTATAGATAATCCTTGGCTTACAGACATCGTCACAGCTTCTTATCGACGTGTGACATCACGATATATCAAGCACAATTACGTACGCCATTTATAGCATATACTGAATTGAGACATGACAAGGGTATATTGAATGAAACATCGGGAAACACAATCACAACGGTGAGTAGATTAGGCAATGGATGGACACACCATCTGGCAGCCAAATCGCAGTTCTGAACAACTTCATGTGTCTAATATTATATATATATATATATATTTCTTTTTTTGCTGTACCCATAAACACATTACTCCAAATTGTCATTCAGAATTATTTTTATCCACACTTCCGAACATCCGTAATAAGACATTACACGTAAAATACAGTACATGTCGTTTCATGTTATCGATATTTATAAGCTAATCTCTGCACAAAATACAGCCTCCATATTGTATATATACAAACTCCAAAAATATACACAGATCCTTGTATTGGTGGCCTTGTGGTATGGTCCCTTCATACTGTTCCCTCACAAACCTTTCCTGAGCAGTAATCCCACTCTTAAGCAACAAGTCTGAAAAAGGAATACACCAAAACCAATGCCACGAACAGCGCAATGGTAGATATGACAACTTTGAGCGATTTGCTGTTGATTTGACAGTCCGGCTGTGAGAAAATATCCGGGGTGTGTGAAGATGAACCAGACAATTTCCTTTTCCCAATGTCACCGTTATTGTATTCAGTCTGTTCCGAATCACCACCTGGGAAAGAGCTCCTTCTCTGTTCCAGTATCGGGGGCACAGTTAGGAGGGGCCCTGTAGGGGTGAAGAGCGACGCCCTTCTCCGGACTCCATCCGACATTAAAGGGGTGGCATCCGATGTCACCCCGATGCTCGCTCTTCGTTTCCCATCGTAACTCTTACGCATGTGAGTCCGTATCATTTTGGCGCGAGAACAGCAAGAAGGTGTCGTCTGCTTCTGCTGGTATCGTCTGCTCTGATAGCGGTTGCCGTGTTTGCTGAGTAATAGACGGAGCGAGATCGCTGCTAGGGGGCTACGGAGTAAATGAACAGCTTTAGCCTGTAGTGCCGGTGCATGGGGAATGTGCGGGGAACTACATTCACTTCGTCTCGTGGTCATGCGCTATAATACGCTTCGCTATTTCCTTAGAGACGATGCCGTATTTTCCACGGAAAGCTTCAATATACTGACCGAGATATTTTTCATTTAGATCGAGATAATGTCGCTTTATTCAATTTCCCTGTCGGCGAGATCATAATACCGTATGAGATTATTTGTTCCCTGGACGTCACACGGATAAACGCACGCTATCATGCATACATACTATCTTTATTATGTAATATTCTCTTGCTTCACATCATAATTTCATTTTTATTTTGTCGATATCGCTATTGAATTTACATGTATCACACACCGAGGGTTAAGATAGACTGATGAGAACTGAACGTGTGATTAGGTTTACCTAAACAATTTATTAATATACGTAGCTTATACTTATATGCCAACGGAAAAGCGTTGGCACGATTTCTTTGACCAAACGGGAAGATGTTTTGAAGACTAGCGAATATTATTAAACTAGGATAGGCAACCTTCTCCTGATGAAACCTTACAGCGATTTGTTATTCGTGAAGCATCAATTTCATAGCAAGCAACCAAGCAAACGATAGTTTCCTGTCCAACAAATTAAACATCTCAAAATCGTGATGGAACTTCTGCTGAAACTTGAATTATTAGTTGTACGACCTCAAGCTATTAGTTGTACGACCTCCAGCTATTGGTGCAGCACGGAAGTCAAGTCACAAGTGGAAATTGACTATCCAGATCATAATATTCTCACTTTACGTCTGCAAGACATTTCTTAACGTTAAACGGTTCAATTATAAGCTTATATAAACTAACAAGGCCGCCAAACGTGCAATGCCTGAAAAACAAAGGTAACACGATTATGTTTGTTTAAACTTAAAACAAGAAACAAGTTGTCATACTATGTTTCATAGATACACAAGCCAGCATTTGCCTTGCAGTAAAATATGGAGCGGATGTCATAAAAAAAATCGAGTCGACGGATAGATATTATGGATACCAGGACGATGTTGACATTTTGTAATTTGTACTTCACAACATGACCAACACTCAATGAGCATATATGCCAGTATGCTAGATTCCGAATTGTGTAATTTCTCCTTTTATTTCGTATGTTTCACGAGACATGACACTACAGTAACTGTTGATTGCTAATAGAATGTAGTTGAGACCACCTTCCGTAACAAAATGCCCGTATCATAACACAAGATAACGAAACTTTTTGAATACGTTTTCATGCTCATTGAAATTTCATATGGGGATTTGTGAAAAAAGTTAAATTCAAATGGTACGCAAAAATGTTCCGTAATCTTGCGTCCGGTGGTTATTCATTTATTTCATTTCCCAAATAATGTATTACGCGTGAATACGTGAGTTTCGTATATTATTTAGCACAATATTGCAACACAAAACATGTAACGGACAATCACCTGGAATCAGTTATACAGTTTTCATTAAACACGGACGTGAATACCGGTACAATGTCAAGGCCAACGCTCTTCAACTATACACGTCTTGGCAACCTATATCCAGAGAGCTCTACTTGATATAGAGTATAATTATTACAAGTTTTCAAACGTTTCGTAATTCATGTATCCTCTTTCCATTCTCTCTCTCCAACGGGTGTCTGGTTCGTGGAAAGTTGATCACAATAACTATATATACACCATCTCTCAGTTCAGTTGCTAATGATGGCGTTGTTTGTTGTTAGTAACTTTGGAAATATTAATAACCGTGTCAGTTACTCTTACTCCGGTACTAATTAGGAGCGGCTCTAGATCTGTTTTCATTCATTTCCAATTAAGTGCTACCCTGGGCACCTGCACGAGTAAAATTCATAATAATGCAATGAAGTATAATGAAGTAATGTCATGAAGTGCGAATGTTTCAATGAGGAAGTGGTAACTATAGGAGGTATGTCCTTGTAACAATTGTGGCCATCTTCGAAATTGGATACGTGCCATTCTGTCCACTGAAAGCATCTTCATATAAGAAATACATTGTTCTACAACCGTTAAACATACAAGCTTTGGTACTATTCTGTAGGCGGAAGGTTAAAAGAAAAATACTTTAAAGGCATACTACCACTCCTATATTACCGTCAAACAAATTTATATCCGAGACTACATACGCTTCATTTGTCCACCCAAAAGTTGTTATTTACTCATGCAATTTCGCAATTATTCCCTAACACTCAAATCAAAAGTAAATATGACCACTGATATCGACGACCGTTAGTTTAATACACTTGATTCAGATTATCGTTGGGATGCATTGATAGTTCGTCTACCATACAGCGGTGGAAAGGTTGTTGGAAGTACAAACATGATGTTATGTATGTCAAGTGAATGCACTTTGCTGTTGTACCTAAGAAATCTGTGATAATATGCCTTTAACTGATAAAAAAATCAAAGCAAGATCTGCTAAGATTGTATCATGGCTCCTACTGTGATATTACTGGCAATGCACTTTACAAAATAAATGCACTGAGGGCAACTAGTGTGATAAAGGAAGAGGGCAAGTTTTAAAAAACCCACATTAGGCAGTGCTCTGGCAATTATGGACATAAATGGACAATCTGACTTTCCGTGAAATCTTTGTCACATATCACAGTACAAAGATGAGCACGCAATGGGATACGGCATGCCTACACACCACGGTATGCCTACACACCAATGTCTAGACGCCACTGAAAACTACAAAAACAAACGTTCGGGCAAAGAAATAATTACGGTAATCATCTATACCCCGAGTTAAACCGTTGTTATACGAAAGACAAATGGTTAGGGCTATATGGTTGATACTTACTGGCCCTGATCCAGAATACCAATTGGTTGGCATTAGAAACAGCCTATACTTTTGACCAGGATTACTGTTGTTCATAAGACAATTAGTAGGCGGTAATTACAGACATGAGTGTATTGCTTGAACTGGTTAAAGGAAATGACCTACGTGGGAACAACCTCTGCCCACAGGGTCATCTTCTTTGAAATACTATCTTCGCTGAGTACTATGATAATACTGAATAGTACGAGTTGTCGGGAGACGTTGACGTGTGAAATGCGAGGTAGTGACTGTCCTCCAATGGCAGAGAAAAAATCACTTTCAACGATCACGACATTTTTCGAATTGAAGAGATTGCTGACCTAGATAATGGTCAAAGGATAACTTCTACCTGAGACTCCTTACGTTTGATTTGTCCACCGAAACCTTGTCACTTACTGATTCACTTATTCCCCAACACTCGATAGTTATCACACATTTCTTATTTTATAAGAATTAAGGTTACAAAACATTAATTATCTTGTCTATGATGCATCAGCTGATTTATGAAGTAGCTATGAAGATAGTATTTCGTCGTACCACTATTATGAAGCAAAAAGAACTACGACCATATTCAGGTTGTTATAACTAGAATAGACTGCACATTTAGTTAAGACATAGATTATAATATATGGTTAAGACAAGATCTCTTTCACTGGAGACCAATGAAAATGCATGAATAATTTAACAGTGAAATACCACATATGCTAACGCATATTTTCGACATAAATAGTTGTAGAAGTAGTAGATCCGCTGTGTGCATCAAATGGTATACTATTATTTTTTTTCGATTTAGATCCATTTTCAAGATCCTTTCACTTGTCAGTTAATTTAAGCACAGGAAGAAATCCGCAACGTCCGTATCGTTGAATGTTGCAGTAAACCTAGGGAATACAATAGCACTGTACCATGACATACCGCAGTGGTTTAGCATTCCGTGTTATCAGCTCCTTACTCACGATGTCATAAATCCCATATATTAGTAATTTCTAATTAGCAATATTCCCGGAACTAAATTACTGAAACGGAAACCGGCTTTATCTAGGGAATGGACTGGGGCCCTATGCACTTTCCTCCCATTAGTATTAGAAGAGTATCTAGCAGTACGCCATATCACCACGATCTCTTTTCAGTGGATGAAAACACAGCTATGTGTTACGGTAGATGCACACGGTCGCTACAGATGGAGACGATTCCTCTAGCCTTCCCTGCCGAGTGCTGACCATAACATACTTGTTCTGTGTTGGACCATAAGATACTTGTTCTGTGTTGGACCATAAGATACTTGTTCTGGGTTGGACCATAAGATACTTGTTCTGTGTTGGACCATAAAAAAGTACCTTATGGTCATCAGGGAAGGCTCGAGATATGATCCATCCTCGCACGTAAGAGTAGTTCGAGATTCCTCTAGACTATCCCTCTCTGCTGACCATAAGATACCTTTTATACAGGTATGGCTCAGGACAACCTCTGCCCACAGGGTCATCAGATTTGAAATACTATCTTCACCGAGTACTATGATAATACTGAATAGTACGAGCTGTCGCGAGAGGGTGGGCTCAGGGCTGACAATAACCCATGTAAAAAGTATCTTATGGTCAGCATGGATAGAGGAATCTCGAGCTAACCTCAGAGCTACTTATATTACATTAGACTTCATCTACCCCTGGCACACATCTAGGGCAAAACTCGCACAGCCTACATGAGCTATAAATAGAACAATGATAACATCTATTTCATTGGATAGATTTTCAGTATTTTCATCGGGACAATCATTTCATCGGGAGTTTTCCCATTGATGTGTGCCAGGGGTAGATGAAGTGCTAACGTAATGACTACCTCTAGGGCGAGAGCTAACTATAGCCAAGCATGCACATTTCATTCTAATGTATAGCTAATGTGAAACTATTCAGAATTCTTTCTAGAGTTTGTGGACATCAAACAGACCATGTGTAAAAATCAAACAGGCTATTGGAATTGCAAACTTGCAAACGTGTGCTAGAGTGCCACAGTGCTTTTACTGTTTATGATCACTTCTGACACAGGTTGGACAAACATGACTTGATTCCGTTTGCTGGTCAAGCTACATGTACTTCCAACATTAAGTTTGATTAATCTTCAAAGGCATAATGTCACATATATTTATGGTTGTTGTTGGACTAGTTCTTAGCTATAACTGCAAAGCACATTCTCTTAACATAAATAAAATCATATTTGCATATATCCAAACTATATTGGATTTTGCCCGTTACAACAACCTGAATATGGTTGTAGTTCATTTTGCTTCATTATATTAATGTAATGGGACATAACTCTAAAGTGACATGATTAAAGAATATCGTCACCGCTACGTTTGCTTCATATATCAGCTGATGCATCAAAGACAAGATAATTAATGTTCTGTATACAATTCATATAAAATATCCGATAACCAGCGAGTGTTGGGGAATAAGTGCATCAGTAAATAGATGGGGCCCTGGGGGTCATTTGAAAATCTGCATTGTTAAAGGTATCTGTATGAAAATTGCAGATTTGACCATGCCTATGGAAAATAAAACCCCTTATTATTTTTCTTTTGACCACACTGATATGTCATGAGCTACTGTGATGCATGCTTCAATTTGTGTTAATTGTCATAGCTGGTACCCTGCCCCGATACTTACGTGATTATTCCCTTTTGTATTATTGCACTAGTGAAATCACTAATATTTATAGCCTGGGTTTATTGCACTCCCAAACTGTTGCGTAATAAACCGGGTTATACATAAATAAATAAATGGAGTTGCTTTGTTTATAAAATAACATGTTTATTGTTTTACAATGATCATATGACATATACGACTGATGAACGGATCCATCTCCACTGTTCACTTCCTCTTCTTGGCTGGAGCCACAGGTACAGACATAGGGGCATACGTGGCCTGGGATATCTTGTTGATAAAGTACAAGGCTATGAGAGAAAAGATGATACTGAAATGAAAAGGAATAATAAATAAATAAGTATGGATTGATAGCATTAGTTAGCACCTTATCATGCTATTTTATGATTATTTGTATGTAAAACAAAATATGGGATGGACTAGCTGATTTTACGAGTGTTTCAGGGACTCTCCAGGGCTCCAGACTTTCATTGAATGTAATATTACCCGCAGGGCTAGTCAGGGCAAGTGGCAAATGCACCAACGGTGCTTTATGTTGAAAAATAGGTTACACACAATTTAACTTGCTCTTGTACATCGGGCATATGCTAGTCTAGAGCTCTGCTCTTATTAGACGTTACGGTTATTTACAGGATTATTTGATGGACTTAATGTCACACTCACAGTGGGAATATTTCACCCATACGGGCCTATTTACATGCAAACACTAGCAAACAGTAGTTGATGGACATAATACAGCAGTTTGTTGTCAACTTCAGAATCACCACTTCATATGAAGATAATAAAATGTTATGGTTGTAGGGCTAGACCCATCCTCGCACCACAGAGGTACTGATTACCATTACATCTACATCTGGCGCACATCTAGCTCAAAACTTGTGCAAACAGTCTATAGGAGCTATAAATAGAACAATAATAAGATCTATTTCATTGGTCCAATTGGATAGATTTTGATGGCATTTTCATCGGGAAAATGATTTCATTGGTTGGCCGTTTGCCGGAGTTTTGCTCTTGATGTGTGCCAGGGTTAGATGAAGTGCTAAGGTAATTAGTACCTCTGGGGTGCGAGGATGGGCCAGACCCACATTGATTAACGAAAATCTGAAACATTTAACCTTGTAGTACTGTACAAAAGAACAATCTTAGTAGTCCAGTGGGGAAAATCTTAAAAATATTTTTCGTTGAAAGTTCTATGATTAGATTTTATGGTAGATTTGTACTCACCACGTTGTAACACACACTCGGTGAATCAGACCAGAACAAAACATAGCTGCCATCAAGCATCCCATCACTGCAAACATCGACAATAACGAAATAAATAATTACAACCTCAACATGCTCAAAATAGATGATGATAATTAATGGAAAATAGACGATAACAATTAATGGAATTATTACATTTGTGAAAAGGTAACAAATTTAATCATATGACCTATTGGTAGACCTAAATTAATTGTCGACATTCACCACAGCGATTGAAACTTTCTGTCCAACTTACTAGCCCAAATGGTGATACCAATAACAAACAAACAAAAAAAAACACATGAATTTCTACTACAGGTAGTCTTTAGGATACATTTAGTATTGGGATAAATGGCCTGGGCTAGCGGGCTATTTTATTTCAATTGCTGCACTATAATGAGAGCATTATCATGATTATTAGTGCCTAAATCCTTTCCCACATTCACTCCCAAATGTAAAAATTCCTACATACACTGTATTATGTAAAATAATTTTGTTGATCATGTAATATTTGACAGGCTTGTCCACATGAAGTCAAAGCTAGAAAATGAATGTGAATAATATCATGTGATCAACAAAACAATTGACGTGATATGCACAATTTCTCATCTTTGAAGTTGCCTCAGCAGGAGTTTCTAAGTACTTACCTTCTGGGAAAACTTTTACTTGGAAACCATGCCCAAATGTAGTTGTTTCCAAATTACCTACTGCCTTTGTAAAGTTAAGGTAAAACTCATTAATGTTCAAGTAATGTTTCAATTAAAAGTTCAAAGATGACTATATCCACAATCATGACGATGGACTTGAATTTGCTATGTTTGAGTCAACAGTACAGTAGTACATTATGTACATAACTATGACTTAATTTAGAAAAAAAAATTCAAAATACTCAATATGGGAAAATTAATTAGTTTGAAAACTATTAGGTGTTTTTATTTTTTTACTATTTGCATTTCTATATTCTATGTGGCTAAGAAATAACTACCATCACTGACACAACATCATTGCATGGCCTATTGTCCTAAGTGTAGCAGACATAGAAAAGGATACAGTTAGTAACAAAATGAATAATATGGAGCCGAGAAATCCTCCGAGGATTGTCAAGTACTCTGTGGCGGCTAGCTGCTGGCGGAACATCTGCATTCCGGCGAACAACAGAACACTCAGTGTTCCGGATATGAGAAGTGATGGACCACTGGATAATGCTGAAAATACAATGCAAGAAATGTGCTAAATGCATGCAAATAAAACTCAGAAAAAAAACAATATTCTAAAATACTTAATTTTAATCTACTAGATTATAGATACACGATGATGATTAAATAGTAGTAAATTCAAATCTGAATTCTAATCAAACTGACAGCAAATTCACATCTAATTGCCGTTCATCTTTACAACAATCGCATATAAATCCACACAATATTAACCATCTTTAACTCGTACATATATATCAAGATAGATCAGTGGTTTACTCCCTAGTCGAGGGGAGGTAACTCTAACTGAAATGTCCACGTCACGACACCGGTCAATCATTTCGATGGGAAATATAGGAATAAAAATTATGAAGATCAGATACAAGATATAGAAAGTGCATTGCCAAAAGCACTATTGTCACAACTCAAATAGCTTGCGAACTAAGAAAGAATAAAAATCCCAGCCTACAAAACAAAAACTGACATCGAGATCGAAGTTCATACCGTACTTTCGTCTGAAATATCGCTCTCATTTGAGCCATCTATATGTCAATCATTTCTTTCACATGCGAATGTATACACACCGTTTCCACACGTAACTCGGCACTTACACCACAGTAACTTATAATGCATTCTATTAAATCGAAACGAAATGACACGAGCTAGTCAACTCACCCATGTTGCTGTATTCTTTTCCCCCAACAGATGGCGCTGTAGCAGGTGGTTTCATATGGGCGTTACTTTGCGCTAATTTAATTGACAGTAGCCCAGATCCAGTCTGAAAGTAGGGTTTTTAGCAGGGAGCTGCTAATTTTGTTATGAATTTAATGAATGAGTATACTCCTACGTCTTACTGTGAATAAAACATGTCAATTTTACCGATATGTTTTTGGATTTAAATTCTAAGTTTAGTATTTGAACTCGATCATAATTTTCTTATGATATATTACAAGCAGAGCTACGGAGTTATCTGTCCACAGAGCATGGGGCGTAACTCTTACCTTTTACATTTTGTAAATAAACATTTACCTGTTTATCTTCAGACTAATATTTAGCGATTTCATTAACTGCAGTCCACTGATGCAAAGTGTAAATGAAATTACGCTCTATCTGTAAGGCCGGCTACATCCCTTTCCGCAGGTAATGTTGATGGTCAAGGGGTTCCCTAGTTGTTTGACACGAAGAGATCTACCGGTAAATCGATGCGCTGTAAAATACACACACAAAAAAAAAAGGAAAACAAAATACCCGAAATATTTTTTCCCTTCAGGTAAATGACTAACACGCGGCATGACGCTATATATTTTACCTATTACAATATACTGGATGTTAAGCAACGCAATCCAACCATTCTTTATCAGTTAAACTACTGCAAAACGGATATCACCTATGTAATCGTCATATGAGGTAAATATTGGACTTTGACCAGAGCGTGTTGATTTTACTATATTAGTATAGTAGTATGTGCATAAATGAAGTCGACACACATTTTAATATATATTATACTTGATCAATACCAAGAGTTATTCGTGACTATTTACTAGCATACTATCACAGTACAGGGACTCGTCACTGGATAGTAGATATATCGTATCTTGTTAGTATAGAAGACGACTGAGTGAAAATTGGAGTTGAAAAAACCCCAACCCACGTGAATGCATTGCACCCTGGTTTGCCAAACTTTAGAAATGATACATGTCCACTGACTGAATCAGAGTCGCAGTGGAAGCTCATTATTTAAATTTATTACCTTTTGGGCCTATACATTATCTATCTCCCTTGTTCATTATATATGCATGTCGATGATGATGCTGTACTATTTCAATGTTCATTCATAGAAATAGGCCTTTTCCATTGTGAATAAAATATGTTTAAACTAATAGGCCTACTGAGTAATTAAATCGTGCCTATTTAGTTTAAGCATGAGTGGAGCGAGCAGTGCAGTCAAACCACAGAAAGTGGCAACTCAGTATGAGGAACAGTTGTTCGAGCACGCCGCCAAGGGTGATACTGATGAAGTTACTATGCTCCTAAAAGGTATACTACAGTCAGACCTGGAGTTATACCCATATCAAGATATAGTTGTCCTTCAGTATCGGTTATCTCCCTTTACTTGTTTTGTTGACACGCTTCCATAGAAACTAGGGGTGACTATCACAGGTAATGTGGTGCCAAAGTCTCACGATAAATATCACGTGACTGCTCATTCAGGCGCATCTAAAACTATGTACGTGCGCCCATATGCGTCA
>JAUTBQ010154731.1:0-13477 GCA_032361185.1 Lepetodrilus ovalis | reverse complement strand
CAATATTATTTGTCCTGACAAATAATTATTATAAAATATGAAATTTATTATAAATATCAAGTGTTGGGGACTTAGTAAACCAGGAAATAACAACTTTGGGGTGTACAAATCAAATGTAAATAGTCTCAGACTGTAATTCGTTTGGTCATTATCTAGGTCAATCAACCGTGATTGTATGCCTTTAAGATGAGGGCACTCATTCTCGAAATGTTCTTATGTTCATAGGACAATCTTAAAGGCTCATATAGATTGGATACAAACGTTCTTATGCTAGAAAGATGGCAAGAACGTGTCTAGAATAGGTCTCCAGAGCCTGTGACGAATCCAGCAGAGAGTGAGGGTGCATATGTCATCAAACTACTGCCATGTCTTAATGCATACCAATTTGTATATAACATGTCGTAGGTGACAATAATTTGGATAGGTACATACATGTAAGTCAAGCAAATAATGTTAAACATTATTTTTTTATATACACTTTTCGTAAAAGCAATGTCATCTTTGATTTTCACTGTCAAGTATTTGAGGAACCCAAAAGAACTCATATAGTTATGGAGAAGATCCTTCATACAACAGCCACAGGCCATGGTTAGGGCAAAACACACAGGAGATTATAATAATAATTATGAGTTTATTCCTGAGTGTGTAAGTATGTTAAGTACATAGTTATATGAAGAACACAGCAAGTAATGTGTGATGTGTTTGTGCATCAAACACATAATCTGTCTAGTAATAATATGCATATTTTGAATACATGATACAGTTCAACTTCAGAAAAAGTAACATAACTACTATTATAGTTTATCAAACTTAATAAATAGTAAACATGACCACTATGACAATTGAAGGAAAATTTCCCAGAATGGAGAAGCTAGCTGTGACAGATGAGCCAGATATTTAGTAGACATGATTCAGGAGGTCGTAATCAAGTTGGTTAGAAGACATTACTAGTACTGGTATTAGATGTATCAGAATTCAAACATAATTTACATATGACTGATCATGCTGATTGAGGTTAAGATGGACTCTCACAGTGCAATTTGTAGCAACAACTTGTAGTATCAACTTATAGTATCGATGCATGAGAACAATTAAATATATTGATTCTGCATCATTGTCAATTGTTCTCATGCATTGATAATACAAGTTGTTGCTACAAATCACACCATGAGATACCATACTACAGAGTTACAGTGTTTGGACATGCGAAAAGTAGCATTTACACTAGGATTAACATTAACATGATTAAAATTATTTTGCAGATTTGGTTGATCACATCATATCTTAAATCTCTATTATGAATGTTCATCAAGTTAGAAACAAATACGGTCAGAACAACATTCCACAGCTTATTTGACATCTATGGTGAAACAAGAATTGAAATAGGAAAAGTGACAAGAGAGACATTTCATTTTGGACAAATTAGTATCTAGGATGAAATTTCTTGCTTTTGTCACAGGTGTTATCAATATTGCCTATATGTGTATCTGATGAATGTACAGACAAAACAATTAGTAGGAAGCTCTGACACACATAGTTCCAATGCTTACAGATACTACGGTAACCATTTTGGCAGACATGAATGTTATGTTGTGACATCTGCACAATATAAGGACAAAGCAAATAGATGTACATATGTGCTAGCACCAAAACATGAACAATTTGATTTTGACAGTACAATAACTTATCCTGTGTGATCTAGACACTCTAGACACTCTAGACATCTCTAGACACTCTAGACATCTCCAATACTATGCTAGATTGAGCTGCCTGGTGTGATGAAACCTTAAATTCAACTACCAAACATTTGAAAATTCTTGCTACCAAGTAAAAAGAAATAATAATGTGTACTAGGTATTCCACAAGTTTCCCAAAGATGAACACATGGGATCTCACACATATTGCCAGAAATGATGAGAAAATAACACTTTATTTTTCTTAGTGAATTCATGAACACGTTTAAGTTGAGCACCCTATATCAGAACACACCCAGCCGGCACATCGCGATATGCGATGTCGAAATTGACATTGATTTCACATCACGACATCGCTGATGTTGTTTCAACATCGATTTGACATCGTATATCGGGATGTGCCAGCTGGGCAGCCACCCCTGTACATTGCAGATTTATTATTGCACCTAATGTTGGTATCTTGTTACCTATTTTAACCTTCTCAGTGTAACTATTGCCAATTCGCATACAATAGGCATACAATCACAGACATGTCATCGCCTATGGGTGCAATATTCCCGCCGCGACGTAAAGCAATAATTTAATCAATCAAATCACAGACATGGTTGATTGAATTGGAACTAAAACTGAGCAATAAAGGAAGCGTTTGTTTACTTGACATATATAAATCTCCAAATATGTTATTGCCTCTTTGTAGTATGTGACTTCTGTGGCACTATTTTAACTAGCTGTGACTGTGACTGTGACACACTACCTAGCATTAGTCTCTACCTGTGGACAGAGCGAAGATCAGTCAACACAATGATATACAAATTAATAAAGTTACATGTACTATTGAAAACAGTTTCAAAGATACTTCTTACCACAAAAGTTGCAGGAATGCTATCTCCATAAGAAATGTGCGTAAGGTATGTTATACAAATACTGTTTAGTATCATATACTGGTAAGTACATGTAAACAGGAGAGGATCCAGGAATATAGTTTGGGAGGGGGACCTATTATAATAATAGTAATAATAATAATAATAATATTAATAATTACTAAAATTTAACTAGTTGTTCTTATGGCCGATTTTGTACAGGTTCAAACCATACTAAGATAGATTTTGGGAAAATATGGATCTCCCTCCCTCCTCCCCCCTTGC
Organism: Lepetodrilus ovalis; assembly: GCA_032361185.1. Taxonomy (NCBI): domain Eukaryota; kingdom Metazoa; phylum Mollusca; class Gastropoda; order Lepetellida; family Lepetodrilidae; genus Lepetodrilus; species Lepetodrilus ovalis. The sequence goes on along the minus strand of JAUTBQ010154731.1, from coordinate 10,638 downwards.
TGGTGGTTAGTATCCTATACTGCTACACAACTACAGTTGGTCACTATGGCGACTCAACACATACATGTATGTTAGTGAATTCCATCTATGTTTGAGCGTAATTCTAATCTAATCACAAACAATATGTTAGTAGCAGGACCACACATACATGACGTATCATAATAATAACTATTGGACTACACACGTATCATAATGATAACTATTGGACTACATACGGAAACATACAAAATTAAACTGAATATTCAGAAACGAGTATAACTGAAATACAATTAGAAATATAATCATTCGAATAAATGTCAATTGCACATATTCATGTCCATCAACTAAATAAAAGAATATTAAACAAATAACTGAAGAAGAAAAGACTTCTAAGACAAGAAAATAGCTGATATACAACCAGAAAGATAACTAGCCTGATATATGAGATAATGGTCGCTACCAAAGGACTATCAGAGATCATAGATACGGGGCCAATATGGAGCTTCTTTATAATACCATATATCCATAATAAAACAGAATACTAAATATGGACTGTCCAATATATTCTATATTTTTAATATAATGTAAAAATAAAATAAAAACAAACATACATACACATAAAAATAGTACATAGGTAGATATTAGAGATAGTAATTATTGGCAGTTAGAAACACCACTATTATGCACATTATGGATGGAATGTAAAATGTTAGTCTGCTACAGGCAGTTAGACAGACTATATGAGATATAAATGGGAATGTAGATTATTAGTCTGCTACAGGCAGTTAGACAGACTATATGAGATACGGATGGGAATGTAGATTGTTAGTCTGCTACAGGCAGTTAGACAGACTATATTATGAGATACAGATGGGAATGTAGATTGTTAGTCTGCTACATGTCAATAGACTGGCTACACTTGAGCGAAAAGGGTGAACTAAACTAACAAAAATGAAAAACTGGTCCATAAACAATAAATCAAGTAGATATATATTATCACAATATGCCGCACACTATTTTGTAGTCTTTGATGGAAGTGCTCCCTTTAATAAAAACATATATCACAGATAATAGAACATTTAACTGTACCGAAGCCAGGATCTACTCCAAACTATTTTGATTGTGTATGCTATTTTCCTGAACATATTTGTAAGAGTATACATTGTGTAAATTTAGTTGTATTCAGTATCAGTGTCCAGAACCTAATAAGGTGTGGACGTCATTTCTTTTTCTCCAACAATTTGATTTTGAGACAAGACACATCTTGTATTGTGTCTACGGGGTGTGTGAACACTGGGACCAGACATTGACGCACACTGGACGGACGCTGACTTGACTGGCCAGGGATAACTATGCTGAAAGTCTGACTATTTGAAGCTAAACTATGGCTGGTAATATCACTGGTAAAGCACCATATCAATTGGAATTTCATGAATATAGCAGAAATATAGAAATATTTTACTGGAATGACTTCTAAGTAGCTTATAAAATGTATAAACCATAAAAGACTGGAAAATATTTGGTCGACAGTAAAAATATTTGGTATCCATTTCTTGGTAGCTATTCATACAATCCAACCAAGAAAATACAACTAAACGAGTAAAAGAAACAAAATGAACGTCAGTAGAACATGTAGAAATAGTACAATACTTGGCATGATACAAAAAATGCACCAATAGACTATGCTTAGATGACGTTGTTCACTTCTTGGATGGCAGGATGCTGTCTGATGCGGACCTCGGCACGAACGCCAGGAACATCGGGTTGGAGCTGCTGGCACAGGAGATGTCGCTGATGACTGACGCGGTGTCTGGAGACTGGCTTCTGTCTAGCATGTGAGAGTTGTTGTCGTCTCGCGTGGGTATGGCATGTTGTAGCGACTGGTCCAGACCCGGTCTCGGGGACAAGATGGCGTTGGCACGGTTCTGGGCACGGGTGATGATGGCATTGATCTCCTCGGAGCGAGTTTGTCTTGTCCTGAAATATCAAAGGTCAGATTACAAATTTCAATTTTTTATTTTTTTTTGGTTTTTAGACCAACAGACCTAAGGACATAAAAATGGCATCATATCACTTCAATTAATTTCTACTTTTAGTAGTTGAGGTTAGTTCTACCACTGACATGCCCGACTTACAGCACAGGGTATCCTTTCACGAAGCTCTCTTATCCACTAAGAGAGTGGTAGCGCTCGCTTTGCTGATAGCTAATACACTACTAAGAGAGCGCTACAAGTCTCTTAGTAGATAAGAGAGTTTCATGAAAGGATACCCAGATCAGCGTCCAGTTGTACGAAGCTCTTGTAGCAGTGCAATAGTTGTTAAGTCCAATTGTAGAGACTTCTACAATTGAAATTGGGTTCCACGAAACTCTTGTATGCTATTGGAATTAAACAACTATTGTAATGGCAGTTGTAAGTCCACCCCTGCAACTATTGTAGACTTCAAGAGCATCGTGCAACTGGACTGAGACAAGGTGTAAGACAAGGTGTGAGACAAGGTGCGACTGACAAGACCTACTTCTCAGGAGTGAAGCACCTCCTCCGGGACATCATCAGCTGCCTCAGCTTGTCGTTGGCATCTTCCTGAGTCCGCAGAGACGTCTGGGTGATCTTCCGCATGGCTTTCTCCGTGTGGAGCTCTGACTCCAGTCGGTTCAGTCGGCTCTGGAAGCTCCGGGCGATCATGCTCTCCCGGTCCCGGAGCTCCTTGTTCCGGAGCTGCTGCTCATCCATGTTCTGTTGCATCTTGAAACTGAGGTCCTGTAGCATCCTGTTCATGTTCTTCCTGTAGGCAGTCAGTGAGAAGTAGTTACACAGCAGTGGTAGAATTTCAGAAGATCATATGGGGGTCCTTAATATACCCAATCTTAAAGGCATACTATCACGGTTGATTGGCCTAGATAATGGCAAAACAAATTTCTGTCTTAGACTATTTATGTTTGATTTGTACACCCAAAAGTTGTTATTTACTGGTATACTAAGTCCCCAACACTTGATATCTATAATAAATTTCATATTTAAGGATAGTTATTAGTCCTGACTAATTTTTATCTTGTCTGTGGTGTATTCATGATATATGAAGCAATTGTAGTTCTTTCGTCGCACTCATGTGAGAGTTATGTTAATGCGTTAATAAAAAGAAGGACAAACAACTAAGACTGTTCAGGTTGTTATATAAACAGCAAAATCCAAAACAGTTTGTTAAAATAGTATTATATGTATGTCAAGTGAATGTACTTTGTAGTAGTAGCTAAGAATTAGTAAAAAAAGGCCATAAATATCTGTGATAGTATGCCTTTAAGTTAACCAATAAATCACTAACAATATGTTTACCTGAGTGGGTGCATGCACAAAGATACATTTTGGTATCCTGGCCCAGTTTCAACCTCAAAATAGTTTTAGTATGCATTTTATTGTCAATTTAAGGTCAACATATGGAACACTAGAAACAAACGGCAATCTTACAAATATTACTGATTGTTAATCTGTTCAGCTAAATTAAACGAAGATTGGTATTAAAATGATCAAATTATATCTTGGTAAGTGAAGTGAAGTTTCCTACATCATCATGTATTGAATTGACCATAAATAGTATATACTAGTAATTGTTAGCTCATTAGTAGCATCTGTTTCCATTCTGTGTGTCCTAGGTAGTGTGCTGCGAAATGTGCAACTAGAAACTGAGATTTGTATCACAATCCAACCAAAGTAAGGTAGGGGTGCAATTATGCCAATACCTTCGTGCACCTGGCCACTATTCTCTAGGGGCATGACTATTGCTTGCGCTGTATACTTATAGCAACGATTATTAATAAACTTGTTCCGAAAATATAAAACCTTCATATCCATTGGCATTATACTTTCATTATTTATGAGATTACATTTTTATTATTCCATACAACTCTTCACTATTATTGTGATTATTAAAGGCATAATATCACAGATATGTATGGTTGTTTTGGAGTTAGTTCTTAGCTACAACTGAAAAATACATTCACTTGACATACATAAAATGATGTTTGTACTTCCCGAAAAACTTTTTACCGCTGTATGGTAGACAAACTGCAACACCATAAGAGTATGAATCGAGTGTATTGACTAGCGGTCGTCAACCTGTATTTATTTTTACTTCATTATATTAATGCAAAGGAACATAATTCGACTTCGTTTCCTGGAATTCAAAGTGGTACGACGTTATTTCTTAGAATTCCTTCATAGATCAGTTGATGCATCATACACAAGATAATTAATGCTTCGTACTATCGAGTTTGGGGGAATAAGTGAGTTCGTAAATAACAACTTTTGGGTGGACAAATCAAACGAAAGTAGTCTCAGATTGAAATTCGTTTGTCCATTATTTACGTCTATCATATGTGATAGTATGCCTTTAATAGTAGTATTTTATTATAGGGTGAGGTATTAATATTGTGCCGAATCAGAATCAGATATATCTGGGATTTGATATCTATTCCATATAAACGTTAAATATACCAAGTCTGCAAATCTTATATAATATTACGAGCTCAAAATAACGTTATTAAGTACAGAAATATGAGTATTATGTGATTCTATCTAGCAGTTTCAGAAGTAAGATACAATTAGAGCTAAGTTATTTTTATTTATATAAGATATAAAAATGTTGTTAACTATCCAGTGTTGTGGTACCATGGCATCCGTAAATAGCAGCACTGGGGTGGATAAATCAAACGTAAGTAGCCCCAGGTAGAATTTCGTTTGTCCAGTAAATAGGTCAACCATCCGTGATAGTAGGCTTTAGGACTGTATTGATACATATTACATAGCTGACATAGCTTCATCGTGTTCCAAATTATAATTATCACTAAACTTAATAGAGTATATAATGGGCATCGTCTAATTTCTAATCGTCGAATCGTTTAAACAAAACATCCCTGTTCTTCCACATACTTTTGCAGAAATTCGAACATAATTGATCTACACTTCTATTTTTACATGTCAACGTATGTATTGATTTCCATATTAAACCGTATATCGACAAGAGACAGTCGAATAGATCCTCATTTCGAAATGGAGGTGGGGCGATATAAACATATAATTGACAACAACGTTCATGATATCATATGTAATAGATTCCATTTGAACTAAATACTAACATTCTTCACAACAAGACGCAGTTAATCTATATATAGTAAGTGAACGCAATCTTAGTGTATGTTTTTATCACACGTTTCTAATTTTCACAGTTCCAGAAAACTCAACGGACGGCAAGGATATAGTCATCGATTAATTTCTCTCTCCTAAATCAACACCGGAATTAACAGTTCACGTACATTAATTTTCACTTTAAGTTTCGTAGTCTCAAGATACACAGACTCATTCACTCAAATGAAGAAATAATATTTGAAAGAGAAATCAGAATGTGTCTAGAATGAACTTGTCAAAGTAATGCACCTAATTTCTAGCAGTGACAACACTGCACTGAACACTCAATAAACTGACATTTTTGGACTTTCTCCTTATCGAGTTTTAAGATAATGTGTTTTTTGGGCCTTATCTAGCATACACGTGTTTTATGAACTTAATTACAACCGCAGAATAATATGTTCGTACAAGATTACAATATGGCATACTTATCGTCATGAATTGCGCTGTATTATAATATCATAATATATGTTTACATATTCGTTTCAGATTTCTTTTTTATTTAACAATGGAAGGATAATAATTAACAATTTCATGAAAACTCATATTTGTATGCACTGTGCTACTTTAATAAAATAGACAATGCAATTTCCGTCAGCGACACATTAACATTATGTATTTAATATTATATAAAATAAGCATCTCATATTTTTTAATATGTAGTACCCACGTGCTATTGTCAAATTCTAATACGGATATAACTAGAATGCATTACGGATTACACGAATTGTTATCCATTGTATATATTGAATTCCCTGAAATAATTCATTCACATCCGAAGCTAGACCTGAAAGTCCTACTCATATTAATTTCCTAAATTGAGACACTCGTAGTCAAGGAGTCCTTTACTGTAAGGTATTATTATTATCTGTCGTGTTACCCAGTAACAGAAACATGTTTCGCTTTGCCGCGCGGAGACAAGTTTCACGTTATAGACAGATGTGGATCTAGCATACTTCTGTATTTCTTGCTATAACTGCCCAGATATCAGGTAGAACTAGGAAAATGAAAATCCCGTCACTCAGTGTCCAGTGAATGCTATCTAATAGTACATTTAGGTTAGAATGAAAGTCACCACTTTGGCTAAGATCATCTTATCTATATATAATAATTGCTAACTTTCTTGTGCCTGAAACGGCAGGTAAGATTTCATACTCCACATCGACACATGAATTTGAAAAGGTCATTGATGACACACTAATCTAATGAGCGGGGTAATGAGAACATGCTTTGGAGCGTGATATTGTGCATAATAAGAGGACCTTATTATTATTATTATTATTATTATTATTATTATTACTATTTATGATTTATTATAATAATAATAATAATAATAATTATTATTATTTTATTATTATAATTGCTATTATTATTATTATTATAATTGCTATTATTATTATTATTGTTATTATTATTATTATTATTATTATCATTACAGGGGATGCCTACAATGCATGTGCAGTGTGCGCAACAAGTGATCCTGTTCATAACAGTATGTGTTCTTCTCATGCCTGTGTCCGCTGCAAGCTTGTGTCCAGACAGGTGTGAACAAGCAGACCCTTTCCTCCTCCAACTGAAGAGTCTGTGGGCCAGAGCATACAGCTCACAATGTAAGTGTTCTAGCCAGTTCTGTCCTCATGTGTGCCAGAGCATACAGCTCACAATGTAAGTGTTCTAGCCAGGTCTGTCCTCATGTGGGCCAGAGCATACAGCTCACAGTGTAAGTGTTCTAGCCAGTTCTGTCCTCATGTGTGCCAGAGCATACAGCTCACAATGTAAGTGTTCTAGCCAGTTCTGTCCTCATTTGTGCCAAAGCATACAGCTCACAATGTAAGTGTTCTAACCAATTCTGTCCTGATGTGGGCCAGAGCATACAGTTCACAATTTAAGTGTTCTAGCCAGTTCTGTCTTCATGTGGGCCAGAGCATACAGCTCACAATTTAAGTGTTCTAGCCAGTTGTGTCCTCATGCTTCTGTCTGTCAGTGTCTAACATACTATGAATTCTACCCGTCTATTCAATGTATACTTACATGTATTTCTGTCTTACTATCTGTTCTATGTTTGACTGTCATGGCTATTTCTGTCTGTTCCTTCCCTGACTTCCGGTTTATAATAGTATGCGTGTCTGCGTGCATGCCATATCTTTGTGTTTGTCTTCGACAATGTCTCTGCTAGATCTACATGCCTCACGTCTCCGCTTGCTCTTTTTCTCTATATTTCTCTATTTTTCTCTTTCTTTCTCTCCATCTCCACCCCCTCTCTCTCTCTCTCTCTCTTTTACATCATACTTGCCCATCCTCCTATCTATCGTCTAAGTCTATCTGATCATTCTATACCAATATGTATGCCTGTTTGGCTGTTTCACTACTCACCTATGTGCCTATTGTCCGTCCTTCCATCCGTCAAACTAAACTATCACTATCTCCATGTTATACATACTCACATATTATTCACTAAGATCCATGGACTTGATTTATGACTCTCTTATATCGTAATACTTACAATTAACATGGCTTCAATTTCTTTTGTGAAACCGTAATGATTTCTTATTTCTTTCTGCTTTCAGCCGCAGACTTTGATTCATTTGTTCAGTCTGTGATAACGGCGACTAGTGCAAGTACACGGCTAAGACTCCTCAGAAGTAGGATGATTCGCATGATGACAGACTACAGACACTGCCTGATGGCGTGCGAGCATTCCTTCAGCAAACGAAGTTACACGTATTACAAACGATAACAGCAGGACACGTCAACCTTGTGAGCACCCATTCTTCATTAGTGTGAAGGAAGACTTCACAGAACATTAAATGGTCACCTTCAATGCTCAGCCCGAGCAATACTCAGTACACGTAAACTCATAGACGTGAACAATCTTTCATGAATGAAATCATAGGTCTACGTGACATAATTAATTATTCAGAAGGTTCTATAATATGCTTATCGAATGATCAACTAAACAACGCTTTTCATACAAGCTTGGTCTGCATTTCACGAAAGGGTCATAGAGTAGTCCGGGCGTAAATCCTGGCATGGGTCATGCTTTTAATACTATAGCACGAGATGGCGTAAATCCCTATTTACGCTAGGAATACCAGTACGACATTCCGTGAAATGGAGGCCTGGGTAAGTCTTTCCTCAGTATCCTGCATTCATGATGCTAACTTTTAATTATTTATTCCTACAGAGTTGATCAACTACTACTTATCCCAAAGTTCCACAGTCAAGATTTGCCGCGCTTCCTCGACAAGACCAGTTCCGCAGTCCCGTAGCGACGTCGAATATGCAATGATACCAATCCCAGTCATGGAATCCTCGCAATCTCAGACCAAATCACGGACTAAAGACGTTGCATAAAAGCTAGCAACTGTTTTTGAAAAAAAAAACACGTGTTAATTTTTGTTTGAAACAATACCTAGAACTACATTTCAATAGGGCCTCTGTTGACGGCTCACAAAGGACAGTATAAGTATACTAAATTGCTAGGACGAATTATTTTATAACCCATAACATATTTTTGTAGTGTGACTTCACATTTCGTGTGTATTGTTCATATGCTGTTGTAGCTAATTCGTGCAATCTATATTTGAATTTATGAACAAAGGAGATGGAAGCTAAGACTCTACATAAGTTATCTTGACAAACGTATACGTGCATAATTTATACATTCAATTTACCAACAACAATATTTAACATATCATGTAATTAATGAATATTTATTTACATATATTTACGTTTATCTTTCCTGTATATATTAATGTGATCATGCTATGAGCTATTGCTCATTAACAGGAATAGAACTACATGCTCATCGATTAATGAAGGACTATTAATTAAAATGTAGTTATAAGCTAACACATTCCACTTTATAAAGGTGTTGACATATAATAGGGCACCTAAATAGATCACGTCTATTTTTCTAATTTCCAAAAAATTCCCAAGTTCCGGTGATAACCAATCACGAGTATACTAGGCATTGGGAATCTTAATACGCCGTTAATACGGATCGTGCGCTTAAATTTCTGTTCTATTCTGTTAACTTTTTGTTGTTCAGCATATGTTCAACTATCTACACGTAATATATCGAGATACAACGTAAGATACGTTAACAAAACAAAAGACACACATGTACCGTGTAGGTTATCACCAGAATATGTAAACAGGATATATCTAAAAATACTATTTGACCCACATAAACGCCCTATACAAGCACCGTACTGTCAACAAATTTACGGAATCGCTAAAGCGCGCCATCTGGTGTCGCCCGCTTTCCATGACAACGTCTTTCCACCGAGAGGCAAACTCAATACAGTACATATCTTAATGGCATACCTGACACAATAAGTACAACAACTACTGTTTTAAACTGTCACGTTTCACGATACATGCAACACGACATCATATGATGACAAGGGAGACAGTTGTTGTAAGGGAGATAACTCTCCGTAATCAATCGTACCTTGCTTCCCACATTCCTGGATCTCTTGTAGGAAGTTTACAGCCGAATGGAATGTGATACAACTAATAACTTATACTTCATTTCGTCGCTGATTCAGAAGCGAAGTATTTAATATATTGTTCTTCAGGAACTTACTATTTGCCAATGAATAGGCATGGCGTTTCATTTTAGGATCAGAAACTACACCTCAATGACTTAATATTTGCTTTAGATATATGTCTAGCATTATGCTTTTAAGAAAACGAATGTATCATTACCAAATTATTTCGATTTGAAATTCAAATGAAATACTGTATTGCTTTCTTAAGATATTTTACACAGTGCACATGTATTGCTAGACATGAATGATATCAACATATGCTACATTATAATGTACATTCTTCGAAAGATTGATGACTAATTGCAAGACATTTCCAGGATACAATCTGTATGTGGTCTATTATTTTTGAATGTTGTCATAATCAGATAGAACACATTCTAAAAAGAATATGGCATACCTGATAAAATTGAATTATATTGATGTTAATACAAAGATCACGAAACATAAGAAATAAAATGAATCCTTCAAATTACTTGTAGTTTGTGATTAAGTATTTGTCAGCTGAGCATACTCTTGAATGCAATTCAGATCATTCCTGCAGTGTACAATCAACGACTGGTGGACGGAAAATACAACTGGATATCTCATATTAACAGATGTCATCGCGGTTCCACCATTGAAATTTTTCAACTGGAAAAGGACTTGTATTGGAACCTTTGAACACATTGCTGATTGAATTAAATGTATATATTACTATAGCATACACGGACTTGAAACGACCTTGCGTTAGAACCACCATTTCTGAACTTAGTATGTTACGCACTTGAGGAGTATGTATGATGAAAACAAATCGTCCAGATTGACAATTGGTCAACACTTGAATAGTATCATTCCATGTAATTAGTACACCGTTATAATTGGTGGAGACGGGTTCGTCTTCGATGACTGGTGCCACACCTCATAATTACAAGGAGAAGCTCAGG
>JAUTBQ010154719.1:0-30250 GCA_032361185.1 Lepetodrilus ovalis | reverse complement strand
CAGCCTTATATAATAGTGCAGGTAAATAACAAAAAATAAAAATGGGGTCCACATCTGACCCAGCCTTATATCCGAAATCCGCTCTGTATCGAGCAGCCTTATATCGAGGGGGCACTGTAATAATGTAGTGCTTTGAGTATGCTTTCTAGCATTATACATGGATATTATTACCGGTAGTAGTATTTCAGTTGTTATTTTTACTTACCGGGTATCGACACATTGACATATAAAAGATCGGATATCATTATCCATTACCATCAAAAATAGAATGTTTATTATGACTTTCTTTAAGTTTCTATTGTTATATTTCATTATTATTATTATTATTATTATTATTATTATTTCAGATACTATTTCTAGTTACCAACATACTGACACATAAAGGTCAGATACCACCATCATTGAATGATCATCAACAAAAAATATCTCCATCATGGATTTCTAACACTATTATGTCAATATTCTTACTACTATTATTAATTATTTTTTTTACAGCTATCAACATACTAACATATAACGATGAGATATCATCATCCATTGACCATAAAAGAAAAATGTCACCTATCATGGCTTTCTAGCATTTTACTGCCGATATTCTTACTATTATTCTTATTTTATATTTATGACTTTTTTAACAGCTATCACCATATTGACACATAAAGGTCAGATACCACCAGCCCCTATATTGATCACCAACAAAAAATGTCTCCATCATGCCTTTCTAGCAATTTATTTTGATATTCTTACTATTATTATTACATTTTATTTATGACTTTCTTTTACAGCTATCACCACATTGACACATAAAGGTCAGATACTACCAGCACCTATTGATCACCAACAAAAAACTGTCTCCATCTTGGCTTCGTGGTATTTCTTGACCCCGATCCATCACCTTTAACTCCCCAGACAACCGCCCTGACAGTACGTCAATGCTAGAACTATGTGATGTGTGTACCAGTGCTGTTCTAGTGTTGTTCCAAGGTAGAGTAGGCTCCGATGGAGAAGCAGCTTCCACTCTGATGCTTTGGCCCCAGCTGTTCCCAGTGTTACCGAGGTCTGATGCCGTGGCTACAATAGGATTACAAACCTCTCCTGCCGTGAGATAATGATGGCTGGCAGAGGTCTGGGAAATCTACCACCAGGTCATTATACACGGTTTAGGTTCTCAATTGTTATTGCTATCCGACTTTGGAGAAAAATAAGCTTTCTGAACTTGGATATTTCAATTTCTGTAGTGTACATTAAGAAAGAATTTATAGTCTATTTTGAGTTAAAAATTACAATTATTTTCTGAAATTGTTTTTATACTAAAAAAATGTATAAAACCATATTCATTTAAATTAAGAGCTGTCTAAATAGTCAATGCTTGCAGTTACCACATACTCTTTCTTTGAGTTAACTATAAGAAGGCATTTTTTGCAACTGATTTTTAAAAAAAAGAAAAAGGAATGAACAAAATAAAACAACCCGTACCTTTAAAGTCACTGACTCTACATTAGCATGTTTGCAGTTACAACATCTACAAAAGGAAGTACTATATATTCTCTTTATTAGAGTTAAGCATAAGAATGTACTTTTTGCAACTTCTTTCCTTTTTATTCAAAAAGGAAAGAAAATAAAACCCATATTTTAAAATTAAAACTGGTTAAAGTTGAATGTTTATATTTCCAATATAAATGAAGAAAAACTGTACACATATTTCTTCCAAGTTAAATTTCTTAAATAAATATTTTCTAAAACTTTCTTGAAAAAAAAAGAGAAAAATGATAAGGTCTTTAATTTTGCTACCTACAGGGTAGAGTTTGATGATAAAAATCATATTCCATTAACACACAGCATCAAACCCAGATCATCCATCCTACCGCTATCACATGTATCTGCTACCAGTAGTTCACAGTGTATCTTGGACTGTTTTCGTAACAACTTCTCCGCCCATGTATTTGTAGTTGCACGCTGTTACCAGATGCTGTCTGATGTGAGTCCGACTAAGGCTATATGGCAGCCTCAGGAACACGTAGGAAACATGTTAAAATAATTAAATCCCAGGAGGAAATGATCTTGAAAAGATATCGTGTTTTAAAAGTGTTCTTCAGAAATAGAAGTCTACCCGATCTTAGAAGACAAAATAAAAAAAAATGAAATGTTTTAGAAGTTTAAAATTAATTTAAAAAAAAAATAATGTCATGGATTGCGACAGTCCAAGTACCATAAAATATTTTGTAACGTAACATAAGGGGAAATAAAATAATTAAAAATGGATATAATAAGAATTGGTGTAGACTTCTGTTTCTATGGGTGTAAGAATATATACATGTCACACGATCAATCTTCAGCTATTGGCCATTAACTATGTCAACATAGCTTCAAGTTTTCGACACAACGATCAACAAGTATTTCAGTGGTCAATATTATGGTTTATTTGTACATGGTCAACAAATCAAACAAAGTGTAGAGCACGTATATATAAATATGAGTGTACAGCTGTATAGAGAATACTGTCCTAATAGTATTACCATCAATATTATACACTGGCAGGTAAAACCCTTAGATACAACAATGAGGTGGGGGTCCAGTTGACAGAACAAATATACAGAACCCGACTTGACAATAACATGAAACTGACCTAAATAATCATAGAAAACACCGCAGTATCCATGACGATAAGGTCCAACCCGGAAAAATCCGAAAGTATTTCTTAAACTTTTCGATAGTTTCTGAGGATATGTGTAGAGCAAGGAAGGGATTTGACCCCCGTTCGATGTGGATGTGTGTATTGCTGCAGATGAGATGACACAATAATAACAGATCAAAACAAAGTGACATTCAGATACTGGATAGACATTCTCTTAACATTTTCCTTCCTGAATTAACCACAATCATGTTCTGTCACGAATCTCCAATTACATCCAGCAGTAATAGGATTAAACAATCCATATTAATTTAACCTTTCTGTCTGCTGGTGGAAACTGGAGATGCCCAAGAGAGGAGCAACTGTTGATTTAATCCAGCAGTGAGGAGAGAACAAGATAATACCTTCAACTTCATGGAATGTAAAGAATACATCTGAACAGTGTTGAAATAAAATCTAAAGATAAAGAATAACAAAGAAAAGGTTCACAGGAAAAGGAAAAATACATCTGAACAGTGTTGAAATAAAATCTAAAAATACAGAATAACAAAGAAAAGGTTCACAGTAAAGAAAAAAGTCCTATTAACAAGTGTAAAAGAGTTATTGTTTTACGTCACAGCTGGAATATTTCACCCATACGTGACCATTATTAACAAGGGCAACACTAAGCATCTCCATTACATCTACAGCAGTAAAGAGTACGCTTCTCTGTATGATGAATTAGAAATAGCAGCAGTTAACGCCCCCCAAATCAGTGACTCAGATAGACACAGACAGCTGTGGAACCGACTACTGCACTCTGAGGCCATCAGTTCTATCCATCGGTTCCAGCGGATCTCTCAGACATTGTAGTAGGGGATTCTGCTAAATTAGTTTAGAAATACAATAGTTCCCGTGCCGTGCACTACAGTTGTGTCCTGAATTATTCATGAATTCCTCCATTCAGAACGGAAACATTTATATTCACCGTCCCACAATTAATTCATGTGTATTCCAGAACAATGAGAATTCAACAATGCATTTTAACACGGGAGAATATCAATAAATTTTGTCACAAAATTCACCTGTTTTATAAAATAATGAAAATTCAATAATACATTTTAATAGAGAGAATATTAAATGAAGTTGGAAGCCAATTTGATATTATTTCATGGAAATGGCTTAATGCTGAAATGTTTTAATCAATATAAATTCATAACGTGATCTTGAAAATGAGAAAAGGAGCTTTATGAAAATTAAAATAATTTTTCTAAAAGGCATTTTAAATATAAAAGAAAAAAAACCCATAAAATATTAGCACCTAAACTCTTAAGAAGTTAGAAAACATTATACGCAACTTTCTAACAAAAAGCAAGGCAGCACGATAATAACATCATATAACGTCTTATATATCCATATTATTTCAGCCTTACACATCAAACACATCTTAATGACAGATATCATCTTCAGATGTGACAGATATTACAACTACCCAACTACGAGATAGGCAGGACAGCAAAGCCAGACATGGTGTCAAGTGGCCATCTTGTTGGACTATACAAATGCGAAAACACAATAACAGCTTTCAATGACATCGCGAAGATATGTAGTGTGGATACCGAATGCCATCCCTTAAACCCTGATCACAATAAGCCCACGCTTGTGAAATATTCAGGCATGACGGCCTTGTCTGTTTGTGGGACGCGATATTCCCAGTACAGGTGACTGAACCAAATAAATATAGTTACAGAGTTTTTATAAGATAGTATTATAGTGACATGCTCTAGTAGATAGTATGTAAAAGGTATTTGTTTGTAACCTGATAACAGTTTGTCCATTTTGTGATATTATCTGTGTATACATTTACATGTTCTACAACATACTTTCGCATAAATTGAAAAAATAATAATACTGAATTATAAATTTTCTGTAAAATTTACATTTGTTCTAGTCATTGTTATTTTCATGTAAATGTATACTACAAACATTTATACAAGTCTCATTCTAAATTCTTCCATTCAGTTATAAATATATGAAATATACACCATAAGGCAGGCACAACATTTGTATATTATTATTATTATTATTATTATTATTATTATTACAAAACTCACCAGTAAAACAAGTATGAAACATAGCTAGCTGTCGTCATCTACAGTATTCTGATATAGCAAGTAGCACCAATACTGGTTGCAATGTTACATTGTAGTTCTAACATTACTATACTCCATCAATACACAACACTGACACAACACATTTACCAGTCTACCAGTACTTACAGTACAACTAAATATACGTGTATATATATAGCTCTGAATGGCACAATTGATCTCTCTATGTATTCCACGCATTGTACACTACAACCATTGAAACTAAAATCAATACATGACTATTAGCAACACAAATGTAGTCTATCATCTGTGAAAGGGTTGAAGGTCAAAAGTAATTAGGTACCGTATATCATAATTACGTATATTTTCATACTGCGCATGAAATATTTATACAGGGTTTGATGATAATTTTTCCTTTAATGAACGCCACAGGTGACAAATACATTAGTTTCTGTTAACAGATGAGAGGAGATTTAATTATACTACCATATATTACAGAAAGTAAAAACCAATGTCATACTAGTATATAATGATACCAATCATAATTTAAATGATAAATATACAAATATCTGACGTAATGCTTGTTTACGGTTTCCAAGATGTATAACATACATCAAGTTTCAGCTAAATTGGCACATATGTTTAGAGGTTTGCACAGACAAGATGTAAAGAATACCCACATTTTTCACATATTAATACAAACAATATCAACATTTTTCACATTACTGCATCAAACGGATTCCTCATATCTATCGTAAGATATTATCAAACAGCTGGTTAGCGAATGTGTTATTGGAGTGCAGAAACTGTGAACCAGTTTACATACAACAAAGCAGCTGATATTTCCATGGTGGTTGGCGAACATACATAATTATATTAATTACCTATTTTGACTGATAGCTCTTGGCACTGTAATCAGATAAGCTTATTCTTAGTGCTGTACCAGTGCTCTATCTCATTCTCCAGATAATCACGATAATGAACATGAACGGCGCGATTATGGCATCAAGTTTGGCATAATTTCCACGAAGGAAATTCATCATTCGCAAGGATCATCATTACAGGATGGAAAAAATATTGTCGTACAAATTAATGAAGATCGAGGAAGAGAGTAACAATTTACAATGCTTGATAAAATGATTAGGAAAATCAATGAGTATGATTGACGAGCAAACGATAATATTCTCAAAAAATATTTAGGAACATTCCTAATATCGTGGACCACATTGAGAAGGTGAACTCAGTGCTAGTTGATGGTGGTAGAAACGGATCTCGTTATTTTGAATAGGATTTGTGAGGAAAAAGGGTATTTTCTCAAGAAATATATTCACGAAATTCCGGTCCGAACGTGACCTTGGTGTTTGCTGACAAAGAGTTACAAATGGACAGTTTGTGGTGACTAAGTCAGAAATGTGCTCAGTGGACATAGGACATTTAGTCACGATATAGTCACGACATAGTCACCACGTAGCTATCGTATTGTTACCAGCAGACAGTAACTAAAACCAATGTCAACACAGAATGAGCCGGACCTTGCCAATCTAGAGTTTCTCGTTAAAATCCATTCACAAAGCACGGATTTATGTCCTATTGAGATTATTTCTCAGATGTACCTTGAATATGTTATATAAAAGTGGTTGTTCATGTTGGATATAGTTTTTAAGATTTGAATGACTTTAGTCCTTAGATTGGTAATAAATAAATATACATCTTATTTGAACTACATGTACCATAAAGAAATGACAAAGTATCCATATTCATAAACTATACTAAAAAAATAATTTGGTGCTACAATGTATCAAAATATGCATATACAAATACCGTGAATAGATCAGAGCACAACTCATTACAAGTATAAAATACACAAATACTTGTAATTAATCATCCTCTGAAATCAAGCCACGGTACATGTATACTAGTATATGCAAACTTCTAATTCAAAACAGCTGACATTTTGGCAACATATCGCTGACATTTTGGCAAAGTTCCTAAATCTGAGCATCAACATCTCAGACAGCCCTGTCAGTCGTTAAAGGATATTTTTTCATGCTTAATTGATACAACCATTCCGTTGCTGCCGATCCGTCAACACAAATAAACGCACAATATCCTACACTTCCTTACATATCCGTGTCCTATGTACTGGAATTGAATTAGGACCCACACCCTGCTCATGTAAGTCTGGCAATCAGAGGTAAATTACATTAAGTAATCAATCCAACCAGCTCCAGCCAGTGGGGTATTTATTACACATGGTGTATTTATCACACATTTATCACACGTAATGTCTGGATGGGTCTGGTAACCTGGCTTATCATAAACACCTCCTTGCCAGATTAGCGCTGGCATTATCTGCTGTACCGTAATTACTATTGACCACGGAAGCATCAACGAATAATTTTATAATTTTTGTAGCGCAGCTCTAGAAAAAACGTTGACTTCTACCATATAAATGATATACAAAATTCCACAATCTTTCTTTTAATTTAAGAAAGAAGATAAAAACAAATGTACTAAATATTTGTAGAACCACACAGAAAATTTAGCAACACCATGAGTTATTAATACGAGAGCTATGGTCTAGATGCGTTCTTAAGGGAAATCAAACAAATGTCCATAACGTTGCACTAGCTCTTGAACTGATTGATGTGTTGTTCTATTTTTAAGTCATGTGAGTGTTCCCTCTGACCCAGTTTGTGAATAGAAGTATTGATCAGGCCGACCAGCTGTGAGCAAAATTCCAATAATCTCCTATTTTCTCCTTTTTGTGTTGGATAAAGAAACATTTTGTGCTACCAATTAGATTTCAGAATAGATGCTTAAAACTAACTGGATATTTATTCAATTTGGAATACTCAACAGATCTGGTTTAATTTTTAAGTTTGCTGCTTTGTATTTTTTCGGAAAGAAAAGATTAAATTTAGCTTAATTAATTTTGTGAATTCATAACATGTGAAATTCCTTCATAGATCTAGATAAAGCAATTTCTCATGATTTGTGGACATTTCCCAAATATCTTTATCAAATAATTTCATAGTATTTGTGAACAATTCCCGTTATTATTCAATGTTACTGTACTTGTTATAACCAAGCACCAGGAGCTATCTAGGATATTACATCGCATTTCAACTGCACAAACTCTAATTCACATAATTCAAATGTACACATTCTAAGCCAAATATTTCGACTGTACAAACTCTAATCCACATATTTCAATTGTACACATTCTAATTCAAGCATTTCAACTGTACACATTCTGACCCAAATATTTTCAATTGTACACATTCTAATCCAAGTAATAACATTTCATAATTGTACACAATCTAATCCACGTAGTGTATTTTTAATTGTACACGTTCTAGTTTGTGCATTTTTCGTCCTCTTCCTCCTCGTAGATGGTCTCAGTCCTAGAAGGGAATAGCTGTCTCCTGACCTTCACCTTCCGGACTTCACCTTTGACACTTTGGTGTAACCGAATAAATTTCCGGTGATAGTGCCGGAGTCCTCGTAGCAGGACATCGTCCAGAATGTCAACGTCCTTCTCGTCCTTCCCCAGGTCTTTGAGTCTCTTAGACAGCATTATGGTCGGGTCAGACACGTCGCCCTGGCAGATGTACTGCAGGGTGTGATCGGAGTTGTCTCCTCTTAGATCCATGGAGTTATCTCCCGCCGGCGACGCGGACCCCGACCGAGAATCGGTTCCATCGCCCTCCGAGGCGAATCTGTGAAACTGGGTTTTCGACACGGATCTGAATGACACGAGTGACGGGTGTATGGTGGTGGAGTGACACGTGGGTAGTAAGACGCTGTCGCTGTTGTCGAACGACACGATCCGCTCCTCGGGAATCTCGCACAGCGGCATCAGCGACTGCCGGCGCTTCGTGCGCCACAGGCTGGGGATGTCCTTGGTGAATCCGCGCAGGAAGTACTTCTGCGCCTTTCGCTGCGTGCGGTACTCCTCGCCATACAGCGCGGTGCAGATGTGGTTCTGGCAGCGCTCCACGTCCTCGATGAGCAGCAGGGGGTACAGCCTCTCGAACTGGCTCATCCTGTCCGCCTGGCTCCTCTCTCCCTCGCCGGCGCCGCCCGACTTCTGGAACACGAACGTGTACATGAACGGGTACAGGACGCCGCTCCATGACGAGTCGTCCACGCTGTGCCACAGCTTCTCGAACTCTTTCCAGGTCCGGCTCAGGTTCACGCTGACCGACGAGGAGAAGTAGCCGTGGGCGTTGTGCAGCAGGTTGTCCCGGACCTCCTCGGTGATGGCTGTCGGCACGTTCTCGTACGTCTCTCGCTCGTAGGAGGTGACCGTCTTTGACGTGGAACTGGACGCATCCCTGCTGACAGACGGCGACGAGAGCGATGCCCTGATTGACGGAGACGAAGACGATGTAACGAAGGGTTTCAGTTTGTGCACGTTGAGCGTCGCTTGATCGCTGGATGTGCGTGTCACGTGCTCACTGGATCTGTTAGTCACGATATCGACTGAAGTGTTAGTCACGCGATCACTGGATGTGCGAATCACGTGATCACTCGATTTGTAAGTCACTCGATCACTGGTTGGATGTGTCACATGATCACTCGATCTGTTATTCACACGATCACTGGATGGATGTGTCACATGATCACTGGATGTAATATTCACATGATCACTGGATGGGTGTGTCACATGATCACTCGAAATTGTCACATGATCACCGGATGTGCGGATCACATGGTCACTCGATCTCTTAGTCACATGGTCACGCGACCTGTTAGTAACTTGATCACTGGGAGTCACATGTTCACTCAATCTGTCGGTCACATTACTTGAAGTATGTGTCACACTATGGGATGTATGTGTCACATTCTCGCTGGACGTGCGGGTCTCAGTCCTAGTAACATGTTGACTTCTCAACAACGGCGACGTTCCAGGTTGGTAGGACGATATCGTTGACCTTCCCATGTGTATGACCCCTGGGTCGGAATCTTCGCTTGACCGATCACGTGTCCGTCCGTCACGATCACTCGTCTGTCCATCACGTGTCCACTGATCACCACGTTCGGAATGAGATTTGACAGCTATCTCACTCTTGCCCCGGGGCAAGCGATCAATCACTTGACCAGATGAATTTTCCGAGATTAAAGCCAACTTGCCAAGTTTCCTTTCGATCGCACTTTCACTGGTGGAAGTATATGTCCCAATTTTCACTTTGGCGAGATTATGACTAGTTTTCAGATTAAGGTCCTCTGTTGTAGGGAACGACTTTGGTCTTACGGTACTCCTACCTTGGACATTTTCAGTGGAAGAAGAATAGAACTGGCCACTCATACGAGAGTCAAAATCTGGTGAGATTACATTAACTTGTTGGTCAACAGATGTAAACGATTTGGTTTGATTGACGTTTTGACGGCTGTCCGTGGAAAGCTGCACACTCCAATTTTCGAACTCACGAATTTTCGCCTTCAAATCTTCATCAATATCTTCAATCTCCTGCTGCTCTGGGGACGTGGGATGGATATGGTAATCGTGGGAATCGTGGGGAGGGTGTCGCAATTCTCCGGTCATATGGTCGCTGGCAAAAGATTGATACCCGTCACTTGACGTCGACGAGAAACTCCGGATCGTATCGAACGTAACATTGTGTCTGAACTCACTTGTCATCTGCTCGTTTGCCGACGAAAAATATCCGTCGCTGGAACCGGATGACATCATTCGTGATTTCATGTCCGGCCAGTCTTCTTTCAGCTCCCCGAACATATGTTCTCGAGACGTCCGCCCATCTGCCGACATTGGAGACATAGGTCTTTCATTCTCGCGTAATTGCCCGGTGACTGTCGTGGAGTATGTGGAACATCTCGAGGTATCGAGGTCGGCGCCGTCGGAATCAATAAACGAGGAGTCGCTTTCTTTCACATAGTTGTTGTTGTTGTTTTCCTCGGCGTCACTATTGTAGTCCACCTGTCCCGTGACGAGGACGCGATGCGTCGTCCGGCGGTTCTCCGGCCACTGGTCAAAGCTGTCGTTGCTCACCTGACTCTCCAGCCAGTCCAGTCGGTCAAGTTGGTCCGAACACATGCTGCGGTTGACGTCGTCGGGCGACGAAGCCTCCTCCACTCGGAACGAGATGGACCCGGAACTTTGAGATATCTCCTCGACGAATTTCAGTCCGTCTTCCGTGCTCCTGTTGATCCGGATCTGTTCCTGCGCGGTCCGGCTATGCGACCAGTCGTCGTAATCGAACTGCGACATTTTTGCTGGCTGTTTAATTCGCACGCTTGTCTCGGTGTTCACACTCGTGTGCTCGTCTCGTAGCACGGATTTCGGGTCATCGCTGGCCTGCCTCTCTCGCAATGGCAGCTCCTCGGCTGAATACTTCCTGAAAGCCTGGGAGAATTCTTCAATTTTACTGTCTCTGTCGTGATCTAACGATTCGTCTTCTGACTGGATCGAGACCTCAGCACTTTCATTAAGATCTCCAGTGACTGTCACTGGTCTCTCGCCGAGGCACGGCTCAGACACACGGCCAACAATTGTCCCCGAGACTTTCACAATGCCAACACTTCCCTTTGTTGGATATTTATGACCATCGGATGAAGCTGAGAACACATTTGCATATTTGATATCGCCCGACCCTGGATCCAGTAAACGGAGATCAGTAATCAGCATTCCATCATCTGCCGTAATTGACTTCGAGCAGACATCGCTTTCCACGTTTGTTTCAGCATTTAACTTTCCCACCTCCCCGCGATCCGGATAGGTCGATCTATCGTCAGCAGAGTCTATTGATTGACGGAGGGTGGACGGGTCCTTGCCACGGTGTGGGTCAATACTCCCACCTGTTTCAATAACACTGTGCGTGGCTATTACACCTGACCTGTAGATCTGCGTTGTAGCTGTCTCTCCCAGCGGGATGGATGTAAACACGCGCACTCCAGCCGGGTCTGTGACTAGTTGTATCTCCGCGTGACTCTCGTGTACCCGGTCTTCTCCCGCCTCCGTCGCGCGTGGCCGATCGCCCGACCCGGTCGCACCTGAACGAGCAGGCTTATTTCTAACAGTACTTAACCCACTCTCGGTCTCATCGTGGATCAGAACGCTTTCCTTGTCAACTCCTCTGGAGGTGGTATCCGGTCCTCCACTCGGGGAGATAAACTCGGGCACTTCACGAGGGTGGGATGTCAAGATGCGTGTAGCTGTCAAGGTGTCTGTCTGCTGGACACGAGTCCTGTCGGCTGTCTGATCACCTGGCCTGTAGCTCGCACTGCTGTCTCTATCACTGTGTAGTGTTGTCACTGCTGCAGTAACAGTACCTACTCCGGGCTGCACATCCTGGTTCCTATCTATCACAGTGGCGTGCTGCTCATCGTGCTGCTCATCGAGATTGCCCACAGCCTCTTGATCATGGTACTCTAAAACGGTCTCAGATGGTTCTGATAAATCACGCTGTCTGTCAGCACTATGAAACCCGACATCTGTCGCTACCAATTTGTCCTCTGGTATATCGTCTTTGTCAATTATCCGCATATCAACAACCGAACACGACACCCCGGCTTGCATCTCTCCACCGGCTTGCATTTCTCCACCGGATTGAATTCCGGTTTTAACGGTAATTCTCGGAGACATTTCAGATGTTTGAGAAATTTCATCACTTCTCGGAAGTATTCCATCAGTTTTGTCACGGTTCTCTGAAAGATTAGATACTTTATCTACCCCACTGACGTCATTATTACCTCGTTCATTCGAGCCACCACCTAAAAAAATATCCCCGTAATAATCACATTTCTCCTCCCCCCAGTTACTGAGATAACTTTCCGGATGCTCAGATGCTGTGACCAGATCAGCGGTATCAGCTTCCCTACACCAGCTCTCAGCACTGCTATCTCTGCCTGTAGGCTCATGTTTACTGTCATTTGTACTGGGTAAACTCCCTACACTGAAACCATTTCCTGAATCGTGTTTCTCTGTTCTCTCATTACCGAGGGCACCGTCAAAGGTATCGGATTTCCATGTAACTGCTGCATGTTTTATCGCTGTGAAATCTCCCACTGTTGTCGCAATTTCACATTGATTTTGCATGGGATTAATTGTCTGGGTATTATTCGTTGGTGTGTTTAGAATGTCAACACTATCTGCAACCCTACTGCTGCACTCATGCTGGTTTGTTATGTTTACAGCCTCAATGAGATTTGTTGAATCAGGGGGGACAACTCTGTCAGCCTTAATTGCCATGCCTCTCCTGCTGGTTTCAGTACTACTTTCACTGCTGTTTTCTGTTTGATGTGGCTCATTGCGACGTACCACCCTCAGACTAGCCAGATCGTACGTCCAAATTGGTTTCTTGACGGGGAAGTGCACGTGCATCTTGAAGGACGTCCTGCATGGCAGAGTTACGAATTCCTCCAGTCTGTCCATAGATTTGTCGGGCACATGAATGTTGTCTTCCAGTATGTAGATGGCGTTGTCTTCCTCGGGTCTGGTGTTGACAGCATCTTCGTAGAAAGTGCAGATGAGCTTGTCGTCGGCGAAGTTGCGCTCAGTTGTCCAGCGTATCTTCTTGACCGTCCTCGGAGAATTGGCGTTGGAGAAGATCTCGATCCGGTCGGTGTAGGTCGGCTGGGAATTGCTGCTTGAATCACATTCATCTGGACCTTCTGTATTAGTAGACACTGATTTTGAGTCTTTCGTGACATTTTTCTTTAATTTTGATCGTTTCTTGACATTAGTTTTACCTCTAGCAGCCTGGTTTTGGTCTGAGGAATTGTTTTTCACAATTTTTTTACCGTCAGATAAAATAGTCACATTTTCGGACCCGACTGCAAAAACTGAATCGTCCGATATTTCCGATGCTCCTTCGAATTCCGACAGTTTCAGTTCAATTTCTGAGTGTTCAATTCCGCCGGTGTGTCCGATATCGCCAGGTTCCAGCACACGAGATCTCCCCATGCTCACTCGTTGTTCAGATCCTGAATACAAAACTTGTGACGGCGACATTTTTTCTGGCACTGGACCAGTCAAGTCTAAAATGTCCTCCGTGTCGACAGTCAGAGCTGGAGTCGTGGACACAGCTGTCGGCAGGACGGTTTCATAGGTCGTTTCAAAGTGAGAGGACGGCAATTCGTGCCCATCTTTGTCCCTCGTCGCGTCAAATGTCGCCTGGTACGAGACTTTGACGTTTTCCTCGACCGGCTGATCCAGGGATTCGGTCGAGCTCCATGTTTTCTGACTTAGCACTGTCATCTGCTCCACTTTGGTCAAATGTTCGTGTTCCATCGAATCACCGGTAAAATATTTGTGGACCTTTTTCACGTCCACGTTTGTCCTGGTCACCGTCTTCGTCATTTTCTTCACTTTGTATTGCACCTTTGTCAGGATTATCGCCTTATTCTCCTGCGGAAGAGTCTCTTCAGTTCGGTCAGTGTAACGTAATTTATCCATTTCACTCATATTCTGCTGGTCAGTCAAATTTGTCCCGTCCACTTCACTCGCTTCCTGCGTCTTCTTCACACCAGCAGACGACACTTGGCTACCGCTTGCCATGGCTCGCACATATCCAGGTTTATCGCCCCATGTATCGCCCTGTGTATCACCCATTCCCCAGCTTAAACTCTCATCAGTGCATTCACCAATATGTCTACGATTACCGGCCTCGTTATTTACTGCTGCACCGTTATCCACAGCTGTTGCATTCAGCGCGCCATCCACATAGCGACCTCCTGGTCTCCATGGCCCACCGACTCCGAGGTCCGCATTGTCGAGATCATTGGGTCTCAACCCAGACACATCACTCTGATTAACATCACCACCGAATTCTTCCTCTCTGTGCGTAGTAGTAGGAATAGTGGGTACACCCGACCGGCAAAGGTCGCTTTCATTACAGTTCCCTTGCGTGGCAATGCCCTTTTTAACGGGGTCGTCCCAGTGAGAGTGATAACGACTGACAGCCGGAGGTTCACCTGGAAATACTTCTGCCGTAACCGTTTCTCCGTGTTTATCTTCACTCACTCTCGTAAAGTGTTCTTCGTCAGATTTCTCAGAATCTTCGGGTCTCCTGGAATTCTTATTATCGATCCGAGGTGCGATCTGGGGTGAAGAAGTCCCACTTTCACCTCCCACATGTCCGTCGGTGTTAAACGCATCCACTGTTTCACCGCCTTCAACAACACTGACATAAGTTACACCCCGACTGTTTGTATTCTCGAGTCTCTGTTCGCCAGATTTCTCTACTGAGGATCTGTTATTGTCAATGTCTATCTCTGCCACACTTCCTCTACCTCCGTTGTTTACCGCCCTGTAGTAAACACTTTCATCCCAGTAATCAGCGCTCCTGCCAGAACCTGACGAGCTTGCCTCAGGACTCCGACCACGGTCCCTATTTTCGGTTTCTAATAATTCCTGGGGATTACCAATTCCCCTGTGGTCTACGTCAATGCTTACGTCCACCGTGGGGCGCTGAGAGTCTACCTGGAGTCTGCCGTCTGCCACTGCCGCCACATGTGTGATCGACCCGCCCCGTCCTAATTCTGTCTTGGCATGGCTCGTGACTACTATGTAACTACTATCACTGACTTTCTCCTCCTCCTCCCACGCCTCTGACTCCTCTCTAATTTCCCTCCCCATTTCCACCGCAGTAACAGCCTTGTTTTCCCCATCGTTATATTTATTCCCCGTTTTGTTTACATCCTCTGTTCCCTTGCTGCTGTCACTGTTCATTCTGACCGAGGCTGTTTTCGTCTCGGATGTTTTGACTTCGGTAGCGGCAGATTCACCGACGTCTTGGAACCGGTCATCTGTTTTCCTTGTCCGACTGTCCAACTGGATGTCTGACCTCCCCCTCTGACCCTCCTCCCTTCGACCCTCCACCGCTTCCAGGCAATCAGGAGTTTTTTCGTCTGTCAGCCCCTCTTGCTCATTATCTCTCCGAGTCCCGATGTTAAATTGATCAAGGATATCCCTAGCTGCAGTATCGTGTGTCGACTCTGTGGGTCTGGTTTCACTATTTACCGTTTTATGAGATTTGAGAGATTTGCTCTGGCCCTGATAAACTTGCTGGGATATATACCATTCTGTGGCCTCGTCTGTCACAGCCGGAGACTGTGTGGGGCTAACGCTGTGTACTGCTACTTCTGCCTCCGATAAATCCATATCTTCAGTGACAGCTGATACAAAGTCAACTGTCGTGGAACTCTGATCGCTATACATTGTTCTAGAGTCTGTCCCGTGTCGACTTTTATCTGAAGATACCACTGCACCTGCCAGATTACCTGTCACATTGTCACGACTCGCAAAATCGTAATTTTTTTCTGATAACGATTCAACATGTCCATTATCTTCTACCCCTGTTTTATCCAATTTCAGATTGTCACTTTGTATTAGGCTTCGATGAATAACATTGTCATCCTCCTCCTCAGTGTCTGACAAATTGTCACCAAATGTATCCAGTGACCCCTGACCTCTGGTAAAATCACTGTCACTGTCTTCAGCTGCCAGGTGTACCTGTGAAGATGTGGTTATCTCCCTTTCATCGAGAAACTCATCTAAGCTCTCTCGATCAGCAATTTCATACTCAGCCGACAAGTGTTTGCTAATGCTGTGTAAAGTGTCACTCGTTTTGTCAACTGTAAGTGATGATGGGGTTGAATCTGGTTGCTTGGGCATTTCTATGATTTCGAATTCTTCAGATTGTTCAATGGCACAGAAATCATGGTCCTCTTCAGCATAATTTTGTGATGCAGGAATTTCTTCAGTTCTGGCTGGTTCTTGTATCAATTGTCTGTGAATTTGTTTTGAATCTCCACATAATGTTTGTTGGATATTGCTATGTTCATCGTCAGTTTCAGAAACATACACAATAGGTCTATGTTCAATATGTGTATCACTATCTTCAAGTTCAGAAATATATGTGATAGGTCTATGTTCAATATGTGTATCACTATCTTCAAGTTCAGAAATATATGTGATAGGTCTATGTTCAATATGTGCGTCACTATCTTCAAGTTCAGAAATATACCGAATATGTCTATGTTCAATCTGAGAGTCGCTGTCACCACTTTCACTTTCACTGTCACCTTCCTTGTCATCTTGTCTCAGGTCACTGTCGTCATCCTCCCTCAGGTCACCCGTATCCATGATGACAAGAGTGTCTTTATGGTGCCGAATCTCTTCACCGTCATCTATTGGATGGGCACCATTACTTGGCACTTCACTGTCCTGGTGAATATTACCTCCATCAGCGATGTAGAGTGTCTGTGTGTGGTGCCTGTATTCTTCACCATCTGTTGGCAAGTCACCACGACTAGGCACTTCACTATCCTGGTGAATATTACCTCCATCAGCGATGTAGAGTGTATGTGTGTGGTGCCTGCATTCTTCACCATCTGTTGGCAAGTCACCACGACTAGGCACTTCACTGTTCTGGTGAATATTACCTCCATCAGCGATGTAGAGTGTCTGTGTGTGGTGCCTGTATTCTTCACCTTCTGTGGGCAAGTTACCACCACTTGGCACTTCACTGTCCTGGTGAATATTACCTCCATCAGCTATGTAGAGTGTCTGTGTGTGGTGCCTGTATTCTTCACCGTCTGTCAGCAAGTCACCACGACTTGGCACTTCAATATCCTGGTGAATATTACCTCCATCAGCAATGTAGAGTGTCTGTGTGTGGTGCCTGTATTCTTCACCGTCTGTGGGCAAGTCACCACCATGTGGCACTTCACTGTTCTGACCATCTAGAAAACGGTCAAGTATTTGAACATTGTCTCCGTCAGTGATGTAAATAGTCTCCCTGTGAAGCCTGTAGTCATCGCCATCTTGATCTGCGCCAGGAGTTCCCTGTTGGTAAAGTTCTGGGTAGACTACCCCAGGGTGGACGCTTTGATCAGTCTCGTCATGGGATCTTAGTATTGACGGATGGTCAGATGGCATGAAGTCATGACCAGGAATGTCTTGATCCTGCACATTTCCACCATCAGAGATGTATAATATATCTGTATCTTGCATAAACATGTCACCATCTTCATCACGTCCTCTGACATGCCCATGCTCACTAACAGGGAAAGGATGTCCATGAGATACGTCTCCAATCCGACTGCCATCACGATTAGTAAAATGAATGTCAGGACTACCAGATAAGATGAGGGTGTCCGTGTGTTGTCTGCTGGCATCATCTCCTCCTCCTACATCACCAGTATGTCCTGAAGCCTCCGAGTAGTCATCAACATGGTCATCAGGTCCGTGAGATATGTACATGGTGTCCGTGTGTTGCCTGAACACATCATCATCCTCGAGTGATCTCCCGGAGTCCTGGTCGACGAGACTCTGTTCAAAGGCACTGAGCAGATTCTTACTGGCAGACGCGTGTCTTGACGTCTTCTTGTTGCCATCGTTGTCCTGGTCGGGGTCGCTGTTGTCGTCCTCGTAGACGATGTCCAGAGTCCTGTCGTGAATGCTGTCTGTGTCACATCTGTCCAAGTCCAGGTCCGTCAGCGGGAAGACTCCCAGACTGTCCATCGATCTGTCCATGGACCGGTCAGCAGAACTCACGGAACATGTTTCCTCATCCTGGAAGGAATTGTCAAGGTCGCTCAGAGTCATAGAGAAACCACTTTCAGACCGGGTGGCAATGTCATTGGGAGAGCCACCACATTCCGACTTTGAGGTGGGACCGTGGTACTGCACGGGGAAATCGCACTCAGAGCGTGTGTGGCTTCTGAATTCGTGGTAGTTCACATGCGACCTTGAACTCCTGATGATGCTGCCGCTTCCAGAGCGAGACCTGAACTCGTAGCCGAGTATTCCATGTTCGGACCGCAAAAAAGGACGGAAGTCGAAGGAGGATGGAGAGGGCGGACAGAGGACATCGCAGCTCCCGGCCTTACGGAATCTGAACAGGTTTTCCATGGAGCTGTAGTCGTCGTAGGTGCAGGAGATGTCGTAGTTGGACGACCACTGCCGATACCTAGGCGTGCAGGGGATGTAGTCGTAATACCTGTCGAACATCGACGACGAGCTCATCACGTCAGAAGCGGAATACGTCCTCCGAGTTCCGAGACCGAACCCGAACCTCCCAGACGTCAAGGGGCTCTGCGACGAGCGGTAGATGTCCTGGTACGAGAAGCTCCGTGTCGGAACATGCCGTTCCACGAAGGGCGAGGTCGGGGAGCTGAGACTGGAGTAGTAGCCCTGGGACGGTGGAGACTCTGGGGGCACCCTCCGACCCCCGGGGGAGAAGTCTCTGTGCCCGTGCTGTCTGTTGGGGGTGATCAGGATCAGCTGGTTCCTCTTCCAGATCAGCTGCACGCGGCTGTCCACGGGCTCCGAGACTGACTGCCACGGACTGGTGTACAGCTTCACCCGCTGGCCGTTCACGTATCCCACGCGGTACCCGGTGTGTGGCGCGTAGTGGTACCCAGTGTGTGGCGCGTAGTGGTACCACTGACTCCTGTAGGTGACCTGGTACCCGGGAGTGGCCAGGTACCGCTGCAGAGGTGTCGGCGGAAACGGAGCATTATTCCTCGTGAATCGATGGTACCTCGACCGGTAATCCATCTCAAATTTACACAAGTCACAAACTGTCACAGACGATCTTAACAAGACCAATGTTAAAACCTATACTCATTAATCTTCTGTTCGTATCTACACCATTCTAATGGTACTTATTACCAAGTCCTATAAAGTCATCCAACATGGCTCAACGAATATCTGTAATATTTACGCAAGTTTTCTCTAGTAAAGTCACGTGGATCTTCTCTCCACCGATCACTGGACGCACTAGGACGCTGTACTTAGCCTCAATACTGTACCATAAAGCAGTCCGTCATTGTCCGTTGTGTGTAGCACAGTCAGGGGCAAGGCATACTCACATAACACTAACACAAACACTACAGCTGTGTCTCTAGTATACACACTGTTTAACACACGGTATATCCTGGTTTACAGACTACCATTCAGTCACGGTCCAAATCACTGCAGTCGAATACACTCCATTACGGGCAATCGATGGATAACACAGGTCGTAATATTTTTTTATAATCTTTCAAGATATGTCCTCACGGCATGTCAAAATTCAAACGGACTATCAATTCAATTCAATTGAAATCTGAAGAGCTGTGAATTATGAAACCTGTTCTGACTTAAATCGCTCTGTGTACAGTCGTATCGCTGTAAGAATCCACTGAATCGGAAAAAGGTTTTGCATTACCTTTTGTGTGAACTGAAATTATTCCGTGACTTTACATCCTTTCAAAATGTGGCAAGTGAATTATGTATCCATTATATCCATCAAAACAGGATCTTGAAAATGTTATTGTGGTTACAAGTTAACATCAAAGTGATTTTTTTTCCGCCAACTATTCTGATTCACAGACAACATATAGAAACTTCAAACTTCAACTTGCATCATTTCAACAGTCTTTCAGGCACATTTGATTCTGTCTTCTGTGAATACAGCCACAGGTTTCTATTTTCTTAACTCAAACAATTATCATAGATACATTAGTCTTCACAGTTCAAGTTCACACGGCCAGCAATTAGTTCGTCCGTATTCCAAACTTGACGAAACTTTGTGAGCCACCGATGTCAATGGACAGACATAAAATTATACGACTTACACACACACAGGCTGGCTGGCTGTATGTTTAAGATTCAATGGCACATACAGACCATGTAATAAGACAGGTTCCAGGAAGGCTGTGAATATCGTCAGGTATAGGTGTGCTTTCGGCAGGGTTAAACCTCAGTCAGTCCACGCATAAAGCTGTCACACACACACACACACACAACTACGACAGGTACAGAAAGTCAAGCGGAGATTTTCCGCACATAGAAAAGGAGCCTCCGTTCCTTGGAAGGTACATATCCAGAAAATTGGAACCTTCCCAATTGCATATACAGCCCGCTGACCTTGTGTGTTTATCGTAACTGAAAATGTAATTGATTGGGGCTTTGGTACACAGTTCGCTAATAACAGATCATGTAGGAGGGTGTGGGGGGTGAGGGGGAGTTGTTTAATCAAGCGTGGATAATAACGGGATCAGAGTTCTCTCGCCACTCCAATCACTGGAGGGTCGGTGGTTTGTCACGAATGTTATTGTAGATACACCTGACACAAGGTCGAAGGTCTTGACAGACTGTTCGCTGGATATGAATTCCAGCACCTTTGTAAAACTGACAAATGTCCTGGGTAATAATAGCGAAGCTCGTTAGTAAACAAACGCGGGACTCGAATGTCCTTAAGAACAAACAGGACTGGAGACCAACTGCATATTGAAGTACTTGTTTTGATTGGGCCAGTGTACGACTCTGTGCTGAATGTTTATATGGTGTTTTCAATGACAGCCTTGACACTGTGTGCGTTATGCCTTGTAAACACAATCAATTGGAAAATATGGGAACAGCAGCATTGTGAACCTCCACTTAACATCCCCCTAATGATGAGGACAAGTCGCTCGGATCATTGAACACAAAGTACGATAATGGTCATAGTCAATGGTCGTGCTGTTTCCACGTCTGAGGGAATTGTTTACCACAGACCGTCTTTTAAGTGTGGGTTAGGCCTAGAATCTGGTATTAATCGTCGTATTCATTGGTCATGCTGCATCCACATCCACAGGAATTGTTTTCTGTACCCAGTCCATAAAGTGTGGATGAAGTTTAGAATCGAGTATTAATTGTATAGTCTAATAATATTATCAGGTTTGTAGATCCCAGTTCAACTCGGAAACAAATCAGATATCCTTAGAGTTTTCACCGACTTGCTACACTCACTTGAATATTAAAATAAATCTGTGAATAATTTCAAATAACTTGCATAGTTTTACGTTGATCAGTCTCAGTTAAATCTGGAACGTTATAATAGAAGAATCAGCAATTATTTCATATTACCAGAGATGAAAAATACCGATTCCTAATCACAATCCCATGTCTGGAAATAGAAAATTCCCAGAATATTAAAGCAGAGCTCAACGTCCAAGTTTCCCAATAGTGTATATGGTATTTTCAGTCCAGTTTTCACAATTACGGCCACTTCCGTCACCAGGATTTCGAAAGCTATTTTATAATCTTCAGGATCGTCATCCAGGCAAGTCTTGTCGTGTGATCAGTTCAATGCGTCGCCGAGTAGTCAAATATCTATATTGACCGAACACACAGCTAAACGTCTCTGCTCGTCAATTGGGTAAATCTAGTCAATTAATCGTGAAAGCACGATTCACTCACAAAAACGAAACACACTTCCACGATTCAATCTGTGAAAGTGATACAGCCTTGTTCTCACGGAAATTAGCATAAATGTCGAGCGATTATGTCCGAATCTTGCTCTCTCACACAATCTGCATAAATGTTGGGTTAACAAGTAACATTCGGGGAAACCTTTTCCAGATTACAAGGTAACGATATGGAAATTACATCAAGGCGACAGGTGTCGTATTGCCAAGCACCTGTTGAAAACCACTCACAACTGTATATCCGGAATTGATTAATTTCTTTATCCAAACACAATCCACTGCCCATCAGATTTGACACACATTACATGTAGGTACAGAAACTGTTGTCATCATCATAGTCCACCTCACTGTTCCATATATAAAGAGACTGTGTCATGTAAAGAAACCACACAATTCAAAAGTGAACAGTTTCATGTCCTCTAATGAATATGTATCCAGTTCTTACAAGCACATATCGTGAATCTCAACACTCATCGCAGTAAATGGTATGTTTGTAACAGTAAACAACTGGTAAACAAGTTGTCTCTATGGCATCGACTTCAAGTGGGGCGACATCTTCAACGCATAACTCAAAAAGTCCTGTAAGAGAAACCACAGAGTCAATAAGCGACCTCCATTCAGACGAGATAACTTTTTTTAGCGTGCTGCAATGTTGTTTAATGTATTGAGTCGCGGGCCTTGAATGACGGTGTCCGAACTTACCATCAATCTTACATCATGGCACGTTCACGATCGGCAAACACGAACATGTTCATTCATCCACGTTGTTCAAACATTCTGAGGGTAAATCGTAACCGTCCACCCGGGTATTTTTTCGGATATTTACCTGCGTCCCAAATTTCACATATAGTCTTTGGCAATACGAGATTGAAGCGTAAACAAGATTTGAGTCCACAAATGAGCTCCTGTTTGGCAAATGGTGGAAACTATCCATCAAACTTCCCCCAAGGCACACAAATTAGTAATCTTATCAGTTTGTTCTGTCATATATTTCAAGGAGCCGAGTCAAATTAAATATCTGTTGACCTGTCGAAGGTGTTGGAACTTCAGATGTCAATAAAAGTAATCACAAAATAAAATAAAATGTCCAGTGAGTTGTGACCCTTGTTCTTGTTCCATCTTGTATCCTATCCATTAATTTGCACTTTTGTTAATTTCAATCCACCCCTACACAAAACACGAGTCGGCAATTGCAAAACAGAAAAAACGACCAATATTTCGATGATCTTGAGGCAGTAGATAGAAAATTCCTCTTCAAAGGTAGTTCAATTTTCCAGCTCCTATTCCAATGATATAATGCTGCCTGTCCATATAAGAAAAATGTTTGCCCATCCAGATGAAAAGTATGCTTTCACTATTAAGAGATGTGGGAACCGCACACACATAAACAGTGGCACATCTTCAGTTCGGCAGGTGAGATAAATATGCTCATCTATATGTACAATGCCGGTCTCTGTTAGACCAACCAAACCTGTTTATAGCTCATACATAATTTCCATATAAGCTCTGAATCCTTAAATCTCAATCTTCTTAGCTGTCAGTCTAGGCATGTCACATATGACAGCTCACTTCCTCGCTTGGAAGACTGTCATTTAATCTGTGTCATTTACTTGGTCCTCAAAGTCAGCAGAGTTTTATAAAACATTTTGAAAGTTTATTTTAAATTTGAGGTCACTTTTTCTTCTTAAATTTGGCAGTGCTTTCTCAATAGTCAGCAATATGATACAACAGATTCCTGGACAATCAGTTTGGTCAATGTCAGGGTCTGACCGAAAAACATATTTCTATGGCCATGGCGTGTGGACGAAAACAGCTGTACAGGCATGAACAAACATCCGTTATCGTGAGGCACCAATACGTATGTCAAGGTCAATCAAGCGCATCGACAAGGCAATCGATACAGTACTTTCCCTCTCAATGTCATCGGCAATGTCGACATTAAAACATGATAATATTTACACATGTCCACGCTTCGGGTCAACGACAACGGACTCGATTCTCGGCCGACGGTCTTTGAATAGGTCAGGTCAGTATTGTTGTTATTGGTTTCCGGTCATGCTTCAACGATCGTCCGATTGTGCCCCGGGTCCCGATGTGACTGATTGCATTGTGGGAAGGCATGTGCTTTTATCCCGCACCTCTGGCAGAGCACTGATTGGAATCGACGTACAGAAGTATCCCGAAGATGTTCCGGGCAGTACGGTCCCCTTATCGTTCAATCAGAGCGCATTTATACCTTTTCTGGTTCAATAATGCAATACTTGTTGATGAACCACGACGGCCAATGTCCATTACCGTGAGCACACACAAATCTATACCTATCCGGGATAGATCGTAAAACCGCAGGAACGAGCCACGTGGTCTTGTTATCAACCCAGCAGGTTCTTCTTCGGAATGAGAGTTAATGTAATGAAGTCCCGGTCAGGTTCGATGAATACGTTAACACGTCCGTGTCACCATTCAACCAAAACCCGATCAGGATGACCTATGTCAATAAGTCAACCAGTACATTTTTCCTATTTAGTTTTAACGTGTTTTACAATGTGGCTTGCATTTAACACTTCCGAGATGGCACTAGTCAGCTTCGTCCATTAGTTGGTCATCGATGTTTTTTTCGAGGTATCTCAATATCAGTCATATATTATTCCACAGTATCGCCAGTACGGAAGAATCAGAATCGCTGAACGAGAACAATTAATTAATCCACTTTAGTCAGTACATCAAAGGAATAGCCTGTCTATTATAATGTCTAATGCATTGACCCACTGTGAAGGCCGATCGGAACGATATATCAATCCCGCTGACAACCGTACACAAGAATGTGTCAAACAAATCATCCGTGTATATCAGTTCCACTTCAATATGCGACATACAACGCCCACAGTCTATCTGTACTTTAGGTATTCAGTGAACCAGACTCTTCTGTTTGATACAACGTAACATGAGTGCGATTTTAACAGTTGTCAGCAGGGTCATACCCTCCTCCAATCTAGTGCCGGCTAGGTATTTTATTATGGAAACAGCTGACGACGGCGGACCAGTTCGATAACACCTCTGGATACCGATACACAGCGATACACAGGCTGTGTGTATCTCCATACAAGCTTGCATAATCATTCGACAATTCAATATTTATAGTCCTTCAGAAACGTCATTGGTGCTCTCACTTGAAACCCTTCATTGCTGGTAATATCAATCTATTCATGTGCAACGTTTGAAATTCAATGCCTATTGAAAAGTGTGCAAATCCTGTTAATAATTAGTATTATTACCTGTTGAATAGGTGTGAACTTGTAAGTGTGTTGCATTATAGATGTAATTCATGTACATTGTATATGTTGTGTACTTTATTATTTATACTCACTGTCGTGCTGTGGGCTTTGACTTAAAATCTTAAATAAATAATCTACATGATCTAGGAGTTTCTTTATTTAATGTGTTTAGTGTTGAGCGAGTGACTGAATTATAGATTTACGTCAGAGCGGGTATCTTTCACCCATACGCAGCAATGAATATTTACTTACGGTATGCTATAAATGAGTTAAAATTTATTGCAGCATGAAACAAAATTAAATGAATCAAGTGCATCAAAACATACCATTTATACTATTCACATTCAGATGGATATGATGAAATATAGGTGTCAATACAACTGAAATCACAATGTTGCCTACATAGAACTGAAAAATAGAGGCCATATTTGCATTTAATGTTTTGGTGTCTCATAAACTATAACCTAGATTGCTCAATCCACCAGTCAGACCCATGCCAACTCATATGTACTATATAAACCTGAATACTGTAAATAATATGACAAAACAAAAATATGACAGCTTGAACAAGATGGTTATCAATTCACACATTGGCTCTTGTCCAATTCTATCAACAATCAGAATACATAACTTGTGTAATAAAAATGAAAAATAAGCAATATCATGAACATATTGAATTGGAAGAGCGTAATTATTATTATTATTAATGGTCGGATAATTTGACAGTTTAATCTATATCAGCCGTATGATGTACCTAATTATATCTCAATTTGATTACCATATTCCACTGTTAAATATTCCATGGATTACAAAAGTGTATTGAAAGAGAGACAGAAAGAGAGAGATTGTCATAAATTATTACCATAAAATATGATATCGATTCGTATGAAATTACTCTCGGCCTATTTGTTTACGGGTAGGATAATCCCTCTACAAAGCAAGGTATTATCGTACTGCTGTCGTGTAGGTGTGTATGTCAACGTGACAGTACGTGAAGACAAGGCTGTATGTGACGCTATATGCTAGAGTGTATATCCAGTACACATTCCACGCTGGTAGCGACAGTGTTGGAGAATATCCAATGCATAATAATTGAGTGATCTCAGTCGCTGAGCGTTTCAGTACATGTGGCAGTGTATACGTACAATTATTAGGATAATCAGTCAGCTTAGGGAATGAAAATAACCAGTTATTATTGTACCTATAGACTAATTTTTTACGCTTTTGCTTGTACAGTAGCATTGAAGTCCTAGGCTGGTTACTGTAGCTACTTAGAATGACAATATCATATTTAGAGTTTGGGCATTTAGTTGTGGAAATAAGATCAAAAGTTAGAAATATATAAACACATCATTGTACACAGGGCTCCAGACTAACATTTTGAGTTACTTGCCCGCAGGGCTAGTCAGGGCAAGTTGCAAAGGCACTGAAGCTGTTATATATGTATATATGTTAAAAAATATGTTGCTAGCAGTGCAATTTAACTTGCCCTTGTACATCGAGCACATGTTAGTCTAGAGCCCTAGTACATGTAGTATATATTATACTGATAAGAAATGCATCAACTGTCAAAATTGAAAATGTCACAAATTCATCAAAAAATAAATTGTCAGAGTGATAATGAATGTCAGCTAGAAATATTTCAATCCAAAAAAAATCTTATCTTAAATTTTATACCACTGGCAAACACACCTTAGGTAACCAAAATGCTGCCCACTCATAGATAAACTAATCCTTAAACAAACCCAATAAATATTGAGTGCTTCTATTACTATCAGTCTATCGGGTGTGGACACAACATGCTTACAAAGTTATCAGGGGCTGGTGTCCAGGACACTCTCCGCCACCCTACCCCTTGCCTACCAAACTACCACCCCCCCTCCCCCCACCCTTACAGGGCTAGTTCTATGTATGTAATCAGTGTGCATAGTCAGCAAATAGTTCTGTTTGGAATCGAGGTGAAGACATAGCAACATGGAGACACCCTAGCCTACACCCATAAATCTGGAACTGACCAGGGATAAGTTGTCCGTGATTGTAGTACCAGCACTTTGATGTTTAGTTCGTACACAATGGACATGATGGAAGTGCCACAATTCATAGTCAGAGTGTCACAATGACAATGATATATGATGGCCACACATGGCAAATACATGTCTGTGCTGCAGGCTAGATCTAGTGACACCTAGTACACCTTTCTACTTATAATTAAAAACTCCTACATTCGTATTATTAATTCTTGCGATTTTTATATTGAAAACATCTATAAAAAAAAACCATTTTGTTTTACATTTTCATGAATTATTGATTATAATGTAACCCTCACAAATTCATATTTGAATACAAATAGAAAACTTACAAATGAGTTCTGTGTCTTACACATGAGTATTTGAATAGCATTTTCACTATTCATTTCATTTCTACAAAGACATACCAAGATATTGAAAATATCTTTTAACCCATTCCTTGTTGGATTAGGAAGAGGCACCAACTTCAGGGCATCTCTGGATGCCTTCAAATTGGAGAGAGTAAAACCATTGGATAATCAATGCATTTTTAATCTTATTGATGGATTAATAAACTCATTGCCCTACAGGGCATCTGAGGTTGCCATCAACAAGAATGAGGTTAAACAAGAAAATATGTGGATATTTATTGAATTATCCATCCCGACCATGATAATATGCTACTAGCGATTTTGAGTTAATGGAGTCACATAGAAAGCGATCAATTTGGACTCTAGCAAATACAAAACATCAGGGTTTGAACCCAGCCCTGGGCCATGGTCAGTGTGTATCCTTGCTGTGAACAACAGTTCCAAATGTCTGTGAACACCAGGGAAGAACTCTGCAATACCTGCAGGCATAAATCAGTTACCACCCTCGGTTCATCCACACAATTCGTGATTTGTCAGTCATATTGCCATACTGCGTCAATAACACCCAGATGCTGAGAAAAACACGAACAACACGAACAACACCCCTCAAATCATGTCCTTCTCCGCGTGGACAACAATCGAGGGAAGACTCCTTACTTCGTGCGCTTGTGTGTACCCAAGACTGTTGACACTCCTGCCTCGAAATGTACGTGTACGATTGTTGACAAACAATGGACAGCGATGACAATGACAGACGTCCGACGGTGAATGATATTACAGAGCGTCCGCTGGTCAACATGGTCACTGAACCAGTGAAGGTGAACCCAATACAAACTGACAGCTCTCTTGATGACCGCTGTTGACCTGCAAGACTGACCATAATCAGGGAGAGTGAACCATTGAAAATTTTCAAATGACCACCAGGTCCTGCTTTAAATTCAAACACAGACACATCAAGACTAGATGAAGACCCAAAGTTATGAAACATTTTGGAGTACAATTTCATGCTCAACTCAAATTTGGCATGGAGATTTGTGAGCAAAACTTATGTAGAGCAGGAACTCAAAAAAGGTTTCGTTAAAAAGAAAAGGAAAAAAGGAAACATCCCATGGCAATTTACATAGTTTGTAACTGAAAAAAATAAAAGTTTAATCCATCATTCAACACAGATCTAGCTTCATAAAACAGAACTTGCACTATCACATTGGACCAACAACATAATGTAGATACACTGTTTTACGTTACAAAATCTCGGTTTTCTTTGGCGGGCCTGAATCTGGGAGATTGAAAATAAATCAAAACTAGATTACTACTCAGTGCCGGCTAACACACACTCTTCCATTCAATATATCTTCAAAGTGTATATATAACACATCAATTTCCTAGCGCTTAAGTAAGCAGAATGGTAATCGGATTTGAAGCCTGGTGGCTTGTGGAGCAGAGCCTGTAATTCAAACGTGATTATATTAATCACTGCTTCAACTGTGTCCACCGCTTACCATGTAATTGTACCGTATGACACAATGTAACACAACCATTACCAGATTATCGCTCGACATGATGGGATAAAGTGAACAAGGTAGACACGCTTGAGAAGATTAGCAGGAGAGAATGGAAGGATTCAAGAGAATGTTAATAGAGAATTTAGATTATAAAGATTATCGCATTGATATATTAGTATAAGTAAATTATTGATAATTATCACAGAACTTGTAACATTACACTATCATGTTCTATGTAACGTAAAAAGGTTACATTTTTCAAGTCAAATATATTACTACCAAATCAAACTTCTTTTTAGTAATAAATATGCCTCGATATTATTGCTATTATTGATAAAAAGTTGCAGAGAATGGGCAATTTTTTTCTATTCCTAACATAGAACATGAATAGAACCTCACGCTCCTTTGTAATTATTCATAATAACGACATCCCTGTTTCCTGACAACTGATCAACACTGGACATATATTTAATACCAACATTTCCAGCCATTATTATTTAAAGGCCATCGCCTGCTAAGATGGATAATAAATCGTGTATTCATGCAATATTGCCGTACCAATATTGGAGAAATAAAAAAATCGGTCGACTGGGGAAAAAGGTCCACTCAGCTGGTTACAGACAGGAAATTAGGCTTTCCGTCAGCGAGCGGCCATCTTGTAGCTCAATAAGTAACAATAAGCTGGAGGAACAGTAAACATGATATGACCGACAAATGAAAGAAGCTGTTTCCATAACAGAAATTACGAACATAAAAGTAGCAGATTCTAGTGCAATAATAACGATTAAATCGATCCAGAATTGATAAATCGACCCAATTACTAGTCCAGTGGTAATTTCCTTTTTATCCTGTCAATATCCACGACAATAGGTGACCACGGCAATAGGTGACCATGACAATAGGTGACGAATCATAAACTGTCCCAATGATACAATGTAGCTCAATTAGAGGAATTAATTCATCGATTCATATTAGCACCATATTTCTTGTAACCATGATAATCGGCAACCAGCAACCAACATTCTAGATATCCTCAAATCTCAGGCGTACTTAATTCACTTCCTATCTTGTGTATGAGGCTGCCAGCCAGACTGTTAATTGCTGAATTTGAACGATTTGGGGTCCAATTTATATCAAAGTTTAAAGAAAATATCAAAAATAGAAAGGAATGC
>JAUTBQ010154708.1:0-13479 GCA_032361185.1 Lepetodrilus ovalis | reverse complement strand
CGAGCGGTGGGGGAGACAAACGAATAGAGAGAGGGGGATAGAAGAATCATTTGGAAGAAATTCCCAATACCAACCAAAGTGGTTGTGTGGTCTATCGTCCAGTATATCTGTTACGCTATCTTTATTTATTCAGTCCTAAATGAGGCGCGTGTGTATAAAAGTGAAATGGCAAGAATAGTGACACACACACACACACTCGCACATACACACACACACACTCGCACACACACACACACACACACACATACACATACACACACACACACACACACACACACACACACACACACACAGAGAGAGAGAGAGAGAGAGTGAAAGGACAGGACCATTCTCTATCAAACATTCCTTGGAACCATGCAGCTTTCTAGATTCCCTTCTATAGGATACTTTCCGTAGACTGTATATATGTATATATGCACTTAGGCACGGTATGCCAGAGGACTTATGTGTATGTGTGGTTATTACATTCACGATCAGCGGGAGTTGAGATGGCCATTACTGATGTTATATCAGCGAGACGGGTAGCTGTCTCACACACACATCAGATTACAACTCCTGGAAGCAGTTATATACGTTGTCATGACCACTTCCGCCGGTTCCCAAGAGATCAGGAGATGTGGAGCCATCTGTCTCCACTACTGTAGGACATTGTTAGGAATGTACGCTCGCTCCAACAGCTCCATAGCTACACCAGGGTATCCTTTCACAAAGCTCTCTTATCCTATTGCAATGCATTAACTATCGGCAAAGAGAGCGCTATTAGTGGATACGAGAGCTTCGTGAAAGGATACCCAGGACGTCATCATAGCCAATCGTATAGGCCTATGCATGCACTAACTAAGACGCCGCTGGATAAGGTGTACAAAAATAAAGCATATAGATTTGTAGAAATATGGTCCAAATGGTATCACGGAATCGCAAGCTCTTTATCATTGAATGGGGCTGTATGTATGTTTAGACAAATGCAGCTACCTTGGAGATTGGTGTTGTTCTTGGGTGGCCAGGATAATGTGGGGATGCTCGCTTTTCCTATACCCAGATGCTGTTGTACCAACAAAACCATACACTATCATGAAGATTTGCATTATATTCTCTATATTTCTACCCATGCTTAATTATATTGTACTGATAGAGAAAAAAAAGTGAGGCACGTTTGGTTCAAGCCATGTCTGTGTACGCTTTCCTCTAGTAGATACTTCACGACAGGATGTATGTTGACAGAATGTTGGTTTGATGATGAACATTTAAGTATCTCCTTAACATGTTGACCTCTTGACCTTGGCTCTAATTATCAAACAGATACAGATGTCTTCGTCTGTTAATAGTACACATTTTATTTGACATTCAACATGTCCATTTGGCATCATCTTGAGCTAACACAAATACTCGTTTAATTGCAATCCGTTTTCCTTTTTTTAAAAGTTAATTTGTTAATTTGTTTATATTTTATCTTGCTGGATAGGTATATTTGCTTATGTATACTAGTAAAACCAACAAAATAAATTAAAAGGCGCAGCCGATGTTTTGTGGGGAACATTTCTACCAACATTTTAAACTTTCTTTATATTATTATATAAAAATTTAAACTTTGCTAGATGAATCTGCAGTGTCATTCTTCAAATTTCTTTTGTTAAAACAATATAATACAAAATTTATATGTCCACAAAAGTTATTGGTCCTTAATTAATTTCGTTATGCATAAATAATATTCTTGGCAATATTATGTCAATGTAATTTTTAAAGGTAGTATTAGACCCTTTTATGAAGCTCTCGCAATCGTAGCTATTAAAAAGCATAAATGAGCTTCTATCTGTCTATTTGATGTAATTTATGTTCAGGAAAGGGTTCAATCCGAGAACACATTTAACTCTTTCTAAGCTAAAGTCAACCGGAGATGCACCAGAGAGCAGTGTCTGTACCTAATCCAGCACCGAGCGAGTTGTCGCTGAATACCTCGGTAGGATCGTTTCACCCAAGGGCTACAAGTCTAATCCAGCAGGAAGATGGTCGACGTTGAAGGGTGCACACTTCGTATGGCCGAGCTCAGACAGTGAAAACATCTAGCTACTTACTGGTGTATTATTTATATGAAAGAAGCCACCGAAAAAGCTTTGCTGTATTCATAAGTCTCATGCTACATCTAGACTTGCTTAATTATTCATAGTTCATCATGCCCTGAGATCAAGAAACCTTTTTGAGTAGGATATCATGCTCAACTCAACTTTATTCACAAAACCCAATATGCAATATTTAAGATTGAGCATGAAATTGTACCCAAAATGTTATGTAATCTTGGGGCCTGATTACAATACTGTAATCACTAAAACCTCTGTAAACGTATACGAATTTCCCCAAAAATGTTTTAATACATTACAGTGTCCCCTCCATATAACAGGCTGTTCGATACAGAGCGGATGCGGATACAAGATGTGGATCCAATTTTTATTTTTGTTATTTACCTGTGCTATCCTATAAGGCTGGTACTATAAGGCAGTGGGTATGTCATGGACCCAAATTCAGCGTTATATCGAGGGGACACTGTACTAGTATTTTGGTTTGTCCTCCCACTACAAGCATATCAATATCCTATAGATGTTCAAGTTTCACTTCAGTCCTAACAATACCTCTGGAAATGAAATTCGCGTTTAGGCTTGCTTTCAAGATTACTTTGCTCAAATCATGGTAGCCTGAAAGCATGCAGCACCTGTAGCACTGAATGTTGCAGTAAACATGCAAGCACTGGCTGGTACTGACAAACCAAGGATAACTGCAGTGAGCGAGAGTGATTATGGAGTTTAACGTCGCTGCGGGAATCTTTCACCCATTTGCGATGATTGTATAACTGCAGTGACAATACAGTGACAATCTGTTTGGTAATTTTCCTTCCTAGAACACCTTTGCAATGTATCCCAAGCAGGTTCGAACTTGGCACCTATCACTCCAAAATCTGAGCTCTACCACTCTGTTATCATCTTCCACCAACAACCATGGATATTTGCTTAGCTTGGGACTACCAATTCTTTCGATGTGGCCGGATTTGGGAACGAGGAAGGAAGGGCATCCATCATTCTATTTGTATCTCTACCAAGCCACCTGTGTGTACTAATTAATGTATATAGCAGGAGCAGCATCATCACCTCCACAGTAAGCAAGATTCCTAATGGAAACTTATCCAAATTCAGGTTGTCGGCCATTAGTATGGTTCTCGGTCCATTTCTCGGTCAATATCCAGCCAGCACATAGGGGCATGTCGATACATTATGTTGAAAATACGTTGGCTTTACATAACGTAAAACCAATGCATTTTGGACATCGTATCGACATCGTATCGCGCGATGTGCTGGCTGGGTAGGCACAAAGTCCCACCCTCATACCTCGCACATACACACATGACTAACTAAAACATCTGTTGGATCAAAATATTTATTCTGGAATTTCTTTGAAATATACACAGTAATATTTCAAATATAAGGTATGACACAACAGAATATCCAATGGAAATGTCCTTTTGCGTATATATATATATGTATTTATATAATATCACTGAGACGACAGTTAGAAATTTTGTTCTGCAGCTGCAGGAACAGCTGCTTAGAGACTTTCACAAAAACAAAAAATGAATTATGCAGTGCTTTAAAAGTGCTTCTCCAGTGATAGCATATTCGACTCCAGATATCATTCACTGCTGTCAGATATCATTCATGGCTGCCAGATATCATTCACTTCCGTCCGGTATCATTCAAAACCACCAGATATCATTCACTGCCATCAAATATCATTCACTGCTGCCAGGATTTTCCCATAAGTTACTAGTCAGCTGTTCAGACCGAATAACATGGGTATCATAACTGTGATAGCACTACTAATGCACTGCACAATGAACCACTATTCCACAACTGCTTGACATTAACTTTGGCATAAGCTCTTTTGATCATGAAAAATAAGTGTGTAATA
Organism: Lepetodrilus ovalis; assembly: GCA_032361185.1. Lineage (NCBI taxonomy): Eukaryota > Metazoa > Mollusca > Gastropoda > Lepetellida > Lepetodrilidae > Lepetodrilus > Lepetodrilus ovalis. The sequence continues at coordinate 9,525 of JAUTBQ010154708.1, read as the reverse complement.
TATATTTTTTTAATCAATATAATCCATGAAATGACAAAGTAATACTCAAAAGTTAAGGTAATACCTGTTACCTTATAGGGTTACATGGTGCCACTAGAGAATTCAAATTTCCATGTCCATAAAATATGGTAATAATTATTTCAATAATCATGCTAATAGCAAATGATAAACAATTTGAACACGAATTCAGCAACTGACAGAACAACAATATGGAATAATCACATATAATATAATATAATATGCAAATAATAACCATCGAGTGACGGGCTTTGTATAAATAGGTCCATTCTTTTAAGTTGCTTTCCTCTAGTTTATGTATCTACATGTACATTTGTCAACTCTTCTTTTAAACGTCATGATGAATGCAGCCACTATTGTTGTAACTTTTCAAATAATTTTAATAAAACAAAGCATAAATCGATGAACTGATCATTCATGTCTAACAAAATAACTTGGGCTTCAACAGCATAGAAAACTCCCACTTCACTAGTCGTAATATGCTCAGCACAATCTGGGAAATAAAATGATCCCAATGGGAATTATGTAACTAATCACATTAAACATACTACATTCCTGTGTAGTGATATATCAGATCACATAGACCAGTTGGAAACATTCCATAAAAAAAAGAAAAAAAAAAACTTTTATATTAAATTTTTAACAGGAGCTTGCCAGAAAAATTATCAAATAATGCCATTGTCAGATCTGTTAAGTTTTACATGCAATATTATACTCAGCGTTATTAACAAACCAAGCAGCTCTAGTAAGCAATATTATTAAATAGATCAATATTGAAAATACATTTTCAGACCCTAAATTTTCAGACCCTAAAAAAAAAAAGGAATTCTATTGAAAAATGTGTGAATAAATATAGTGAGGATAAACAGACAAAACTTGACTATGATTTTCAAATTCCGAAAAATTATTTTCAGACTTTTGATCACTTTATTCATGCTACTGTTATCATGCTATTATAGCTAATGCACTGCTTTGTTTTGCATACCCAGATTATCAAAAGAACACCTCTCCACAAAAGGTATAATTATGCAACGTTTAAAATCAAGTTTTCCTACTTGACAATATTATCTCGTGCCATTCATGGTAAATCAAAATGTAGTGCATTAAACACAATCCTTATAAATCTCAAATGAGCATAGTAGTACTTAGTAGTAGTAGTAATAGTACACGAGAACACAAAGCCACATTCCGTGATTTCATTTAATTAGCACGATTAGGATGCACATCCATGATTAGGATGCGCAACCACGTCTAACCCTGCCCAACACATTGCTAAAACAGAGTCATTAGCACAACCTACATGACAACACTGGAATAGTATTTGCTAATAATAATATTACAGCGAGAGAAAACGCCTAGTTTATCCCCTATATATTTACGCATTATCTCTTCAATCTACAATATCGCTAATCAAGACTACATGCGTATATATATAAAAAAAAATATATTTCTTTTTCTTTTCTTTTTTTACTAAAACTTATTTCTTGTAGTTTATTACCATCAGGCATGTTGGTATCAATGCTCGAAAAATATAATCAGGTTATTTCTCTTGAGACTGAATATCTTCAGAAAGTTATGCAAATATATTACAGATATCTTAAAAATAGTGGCATAAAAATAAGCATAGATCTGAATTACTGAATCACTTCTAACAACACTTCTGACAAAACTACATACCCTATAGACAACTTACAATTCTAAATATCTCAGGACCAATACCTTAGTTACAAAGTACAGTGGAATTGATGGAGTAAATTGAATGAGTTTTACAAATTGCCGAATGAATACGTTACTTTATACAGGTTATACTGTTCTATATTATTTTGAGTTCATAAAATGTGGCAACAGTACAATATCTAAAACGTCAAATGCAAAGACTGTAGCAGAACTTGTCCAAGCCCTAGTGGATTGCAAAATCTATAATTAATGTTGCCATAGTAGTAATGTTTGTTAATAATAACCTATGTCACTGTTGGACAGCCCCAAGTTATTTTGTAGACAAGCTAGATGTGGATGGAAACCCTTCCTTGTAACCAGTACAAAACCCACTAACCCAAAGTAACGATTCAAATAATACATACAAACAGTAACAGCTCCTCGGATATGTCTAACAGTGTGACAAGTTGCTATTGGGCAAGCAGAAAGGGTTAACCATCTCCTTGACAAGTAGCAATTAATCATGTTAATATGTCACAACATCTCTGCATTGTTGGAATAAAGACAAGTGACATGGTTTTAAATAATACTCCGTCGTGTGATGCATTCCCAGTTTTCCCAAACATGTTCTCATTCATGAATAAGCAATTCAAATACTGGTACTTACAAATTCATGAACAGTTATGCTTCTATCAATTATGTGAACAATGTACATTTGAACATGCGCTAGAACTTGCTATGCCAAACAAAATATATTTATGTTTAAGAAAGTGTTCACCGAATTTTTCTGATATTGATGTACGATCATCCCTTTAAAGTTTATGGAAATGTACCTTGCAGTTTTCAGTATGTACATAACTCATTAAAGACCTTACCCCCAAAGGCATCATCTATCAAGTCTCAGAATAGATATTACAACATGAAATAATATTCAGAAGGCTGTCAAGCTCAATTTTACAGATGAACCCATCAATATCAACCATGTATATCTTTAACTGCTTGTTCTACTCAGGCATTAAAACCATAGCAAATTAGCTGAATTTGCTATACAAATTGATAGCCTACCATTCTATAACATTGGTTTTAAGACAGACAAACATAGCTTGACAGGATACCATATATTCTCCTTCTGAATATTGAATGCTGAAATAGCACATAGCAACTTTTTTCACTGTCAGAGGAAACTGGAAATGCACACATAGTATAGCAGAGACTATTTACTAGTAATCCAGCAAGATTCAAGGTTATATTATCTACACACCCTGGTTTAAACATTGCTGCCAAATGAATATTGGGACTATTCCAAAATGTCACATCAATAATCACAGCTGACCACGGTGTCATATCAACATGATTAATTATATATGAATAATATCAATAAAGATAATTAATATTTGTTAACCAATCAGTTATTGCACTATAAGTAGACCAATGACTAAGGGGAAAAACCAATCAATTATTTCAATCATAGATATCATGCTGGGAAAATTTCCCTTTCAATCAATTAAACTGTAATATTTTACTTTTGATAACGGTATACATATAACATATTTAATCTATGACATGATGGCTCTGAAAATGGAATAACATTTGAGATTCTTTAATAAGAAATGTCAGTTTTCCCCCCAACAATTTGGTACGAATGAGACAGTTTTAACTACACGACTTTACTCAAGAGCTTGTACATTTGCTAGATTGGGTAGCTAGATGATAGATCATTGCTATATTCAATGTGGAGTAAATGAAAGACTAGAGACCAACCGACAGACATGATCCTACTCAACAATTGAGTATGGTACATTATTTGGCAACAAACATTTCAAATGAAGACCACAGCCATTAAAGCTGGGAATATTGGTAGTTTCAAATCAACATGTTTGCATGTAACTTTGTTGCATTGATGTTTTTAACGCTGAAAGAAACTACCAAAAAAACACCAAAAACAGTAACAAACATGCCGAAAAGGACAGGCATCACAGAATTTTGATTAACGTAGTTACTTTATTATGACTAAATAACCTGTAGACCTGCAAGTTAATAGTATAATTCACAATGATACAAAATATGTTGTATCTTTTGATCTCAATATTGAGCACTTGTTTTAAAAAAATATAGTGCACTCTGAACAAAAACTAGGCTAGATAAAGCAACAACGTAATATATAACTTTCATTGAATAGATATTATGATGATCTGAAAGAGAGAAGAAAAAACAATGATACAATACATGACATGAGAATTCAGCTCGCTCTCAATCTCACACATCCAGTCTGCAAAAATATGTTCCATTTGTAAGGCTAATGCTGGCTAGTTCACCAGCTAGTAATGCAAGCCAACTTTTATCACATCCTTGTTCCGAAGTACGAAGCAACATTGCTTCTGCAACTGATGATATGAAACATAATTGACAAGTTTCATCCACTGAAACATCTCTATATATATATATAATATATCCATTCACACAAGCACATGTTGGAAACGAAAGAAGTAACCCCCAACCAATGCATATTGCCCTCAAATGAATCTGGAAAAAACCCCACATGATCACAGTAAATTGGAATATGGTCAAAAATGGTGGTAGCCTCTCACCATTTGAAGCCGAGATCAAAAATACATTCAGACTATGAACACTGAAGATAAGGGGGACAATATGGACAGGTATTGGTCCCAATCTGGTAGGTTGAGGTGGAGTAGCTATAGTTATAATACTGGCTGCCTGGACTTGTAGTAGGGGTACTGAATGGGCCGTAGAACACCTGATCTATCACAAGATTGTTCAGTTGATCGAACTGTTGGAGTTCGATATACTTCTGTGACGTTTTCTGTTCCTGCTCCATGTAAACTTGACAAGCAAGCTGGTGGATCAGATTGAGTGTCTGTCTCCTTTCGTGACCCATTAGACAGATTGTGCTTTCATCGACAGTCCGATACAGAGTCAACAGATACTCGTACTTGTACTGTTCGTCATCACTGAAATGGTTTGTCAGGTATGCTTCCAGTTTCTGTCTTTGCTGATTAATATCACTGAAATCAATGAAGAACCTTGAGCACATATACCTTTCCATGGTCCTGATATCCACATCCTCAGCAGGTTTGAAGCCGCGCACTAGCAAATTGCAATACTTCAACAATCCTCCCCCACGGATCTCCTCTGGGTTTCTTGTAGCAATCTGCTTGTTAATCAAGTGATGCCATGCCTCGCAGAAGTCTCCGTACAGGCTTTCTGCGACAACGGTTGGGTAAAAGTGCTCACTCATTGGCTTCGGAGAGACTTCGTAGAATGTCAACAAACTCTCCAGAATAATCTGGAAAGAATCAACGCTGAACTCGAACTGACGTTTCATTTTATCCACGAACTTGAGTTCCACGTTTTTCCCCTTGTTGTTTGACAGTGAAATTAAACTCCACCTGTCTCCGTGTTCATTGCACACTTTCACCATCTTCTGCACGTATGCTTCCTTCAGACTGCAGCTACTCATTTTTTCTTTACTGACACCATCTGGAAGGAAATCTACCAAACAGCTGAGCACACAGTTCTTGATTTTCTGCAACTCGTTGTGGTTTGACAAGTCGACTCCGAAAATCAAATCCAAATCGTTGTACGACTGAATTCCGTCTGTTCCGAGGATGTAGCTAGCAGCACCACCATTCAGACGCATGTCACGTATCACGACGCCTTCAGCCTTCAATCTATCACGAACTATCACCACCAAATCCTTCAATTTCATCTCCAAGGTAGGAAAGTTTCCGCGACCATGAATTGGCACCACATCTTCCATAACCTCATTGAGTCGATTAACTTGTTCGTGGCATAAAACTTGAAAACGATTGGAACACATATTTGCCATTCCGGGACTTGTCAGTTCAATATTGGTTTGGTGAGTCTGAAAGGTACAAGGAATACGTGAAAAAAATGGGCTCACTGACAGCCAAGCTCGCTCACACACATCTCCCGGCGGCAGAGACGTCAAACTGCAAGCTTTGCATTGTGTTACGAGATCTACAGCGGAGGGCCAATTCACTCATCGATTAATGCGCGATATCACTACGCCGTTTACGCCAGCTGTTACCCGAGTTACTTAACGATTCTCATTAACTGCAAATTGTAGCCATTCGAAAATATATAGTTTGCTTTTCTATGATGTTACATTGTCAAAAATATTCTTAAAAACGGTCAAAAGAAAAAGAACTATCGAAGGAACTATTTTATTGTGGTACGATATGGCTATTTATGTCAACATGTGTTGCTCCTCATGTCGCAACGCTAAGAATATTGCTGATTAAACGTTTTTCTGATGTTTATTAATGTGGATGACCATAATATTCCTGACCAATCATTTATTAATTCATAAACCCTAGTATATTAGTGTGACATAAAGTGTTGCGAAAGTGACAGCTGATAGTAGTGCAAGGGACGTTACTCATGATAAGTCTCATATCGTACACAGTAGACTAGACCATGCAGAGCCTCATATTAATAAAACATGTCCAGTTGACCAGTAGGCCTATATATCATAAACAATAGCACCTGTTTATTTTCAAAATAATAAATAATTTAAATAAGCATGTCAATGGGATACCATGATTTATGTTCGAGAGCGCTTCTCCCTTGGCTTACGGAAGCTGTTCAAAGCCTATGCGAGGTGTGAACGCTGGCGCGAGTAAATATAATTGGCACTTATACTTGTCAATTAATCCAATTAACTGATCGGTTTACAAGTGGCCAGCCAATTAAAGCGGTGGCCTGTGCGTTTAACATTTTAAACATTAATAGCCAGTCTTTAATAAGTATTCGCGTATTGCGCACTTGTATATATAAAAAAAATATATTAAAAAAATACCAATTTAATTTGTCATTTTAAAAACGAATATCCAAACGAGATTATTGTACCTAGAACAGTAACTTATTGTGACAACGCAAATGTCATATGGGAGAGACATGTTAATTGTTTTGAAGTTATTTCGTTATAATTATTTTAAAGTAGATCCCTTATCGCAATTGTTTTCTTAGTGCGTGCGCGTAGGTATACACACAGTAGGTACGCGCATAATTATTTGGTTAATTAATTACTCCGCCACTCCGAAAACAAATTAGTTTACCATAACTTAAGCTTCAGCTACTCAATTGGCCATGCAAGCGATCTACACGCCCGGGGGACAAACAAAACAATTGTGGTAACCATTCAGCGCTGAACATGTTCTATATAATCATGAGTGATACCACCCTCAAACGTCCCGTAAGCTTGTGTTGCCGTTCAGACGTAATCATACCTGCATGTCGCATGAACGTTACTCAATAAAGGTAAGGTTGGCCTATGTTACGCTGTAATGGACTGGTCTCGGGTGCAATGTTGCGTAGAAACGGAAACTATCTCTTATGTACATGCTGTATGCGTCAGTGTTCAGGGTGATGGATTCATATGCTATCAATAACGTCAGTCATGATATATTCATGGAGGGCACTGTCCTATAGATCTATGGCTTTCCTCAAACTGTCATGAAGTTAGGTAATGCTTCCAGTTTCAGCGCAGATAAATTAGAACTATAAAGGAATAAAACATCTACGAATCTCATTTATTGAATCATATTCTACGTGTGTATACCATACGTTATTAAATTAACTTATTTATTGGCATATCTACACTCGCTCATTCTCTCATATTTTTTTTCTCTCTCTCATTCTCTCTCTATCTCTTTCTCTCTCTCCCCTCCCTCCCCTCTCTCTCTCACACGCACACACGCACATACGCACATACGCACGTAGTATCATAGATAATACAATAGCCAAAACCTACTATATAGTATTAACCATTTCCAGTTGTCCTAATTCGTTTAACCCTCTCGCTGCTGCAGGCAACCGGATAAGCCCTAATGAGTATGTGCCTAATGCAGCAGGGTTAAAGACCTTTATCATATAGATCTCAGTATGCATCCACGCCTTCAAGGGAACGATAATAAGTGTATCCAATGTATTCGACGTACACGATGGTATACGCGTAACTCTATTCGATTAACGTATTTCTGAAGCTAACACATCAATCCCACTGTCATGTAAGCCTATAATATTTAACGAGAATTGTTCAGGTCAAGGTAATTATTATTTTTCTGGATACATGTATTTTAAAATTATCTTCTGACAAGGCAATGCTATATAATGAGTGTTCGATAAAAGAAATAACACTGCAATAATCATACATATGGATACAAAAATAAAATGAATGAAAATATATACATACATGTAGTTATACTCAGTTTTCTTAATAAGATATATTTAGGCCTACATGAGTTAAATGTTGTATAAAATGAACGCCATTTCTAAAAATATATCCACACAAAAAAAATCAGAATTGTTTCCACTCGAGACGGAATAGTATAATAAATATCATCACTTCTCTTTCACATTCCACCGACAGCTCATTTAGGTGCCTGTCACAAATGTTAGCTACCCTCGTTAGGTATCCAATATTTGTGCCAGAAACCTGTGGACGGCTTGTTACGGTTCAAGGTCATCACGTTGCCGGAAGACATTTCAATCGGATCACCTTGCTGCCGTGTTGGTGCATGCGCAGAGAAGATTCCCGCTGTGGCGTAAAACAATAATTCACTCGCACCGCGGACATGAGAATACACTTCTGTGTGTTTTCCAATAAATGAAGAGAGTCCCCTTTAAGTACCAAATTCAACGGTTAATCTAATAACGTCAATGTGTCCAATGATACAATACAGTCTGTCCAGGGTGGTTGTATACACTCTGCTGTATATATCAGATAGGTGACTGTATACAATGCCTATATACAGTCTGATTCGTGTGGGTGGAACATCTTATAGTACCGTATACATGTGGCAATGTCATGCATGGCGTATCATATATGATATCGGCGAAGGCCATCAACAATGGAATAAAATTAGCTCAGTCATGTTCTCTAAGAATCAGACAGACAGGTGGGCAGGCACATTTATTCTCAAGAAAAAACACCAACGGGACTCCATTTTGTATATTTCACACTACTGTCGGCCTGGCGGGAATCCACCCTACCGTACAACATAGCGAGTCGAAGTGTTATTATATATAGGACATGAGTAGGCCTATTAATTCCATTAAAATCAGATTCGAAATTGACGCTCAGATATTTCGACATCGCTCGTAATAATATTATAATGTCGAAATATTTAGGGATCGAAATGATATCTGATTTTAGTTAGATCTACATTATATGTGTATCGACTCGATATATAGGACTCAAACTACGGACTTGATGCAGGACAACGCCTTGTGACGTCCAGCAGTCATGAGTTATTTGTAATGCTATAGGCCTACTAATACGACCATTAAGAGAATATAGACACGATTGAAGCTATGTATAGACAGAGATACGCTGGTCGGTTACCTGGAAAAGATATCAGATTGAAAACTCTGATTTCTTTTGCTGTCACGATGTGTATTTCGAAACCAAATGTACGTTCGCACGAAAGGTATATCACGATAAGCATATAGAATGCGTCGTGCTTCAACTTTCTTTGTGTTATCTATACATATCTTGTTATAGATAAAGTAAAAAAAAAAAGGAGAATGACTTATTCTATTGTTATACATGTAATATGGTAGTAAATGTATAGGAGTATCTTGGTGATACATGTAAATATACTATGAATTACCATAACGTATACAGGAGGTCTATACGTAATTTGAAACGTACGCTTATTTTTTTTCATTCTTGTGTTTGGATGATATACACCTGGGGCCGTATTCTCGAAACTTCTTAACTTGCGAACTTGTGAAAATAGATCTCTTCATAAATTAACATAAGAAGAAAACCAGTTCGGCAAATTCTTAGTACTTACGAACTTCTTA
>JAUTBQ010154697.1:0-13480 GCA_032361185.1 Lepetodrilus ovalis | reverse complement strand
ACAAATAATTATTATAAAATATGAAATTTATTATAAATATCAAGTGTTGGGGACTTAGAATACCAGTAAATAACAACATTTTGGTGTACAAATCAAACGTAAATAGTCTCAGACAGAAATTCGTTTGGCCATTATCTAGGCAAATCAACCGTGATTGTATGCCTTTAAATGGTAATCGACCGGAAGAGGGGTATAAGACAGTTACACCCACACTTCCTCGGTGTATCGGTCAATAATCCAACAGTTTTGGTAGGGATATTGACCGATACACCCAATCGTCTCACCGCGGGACTACTTCCGCTTTGCTTCAGTAAATACTGTGAGCCAGTCCCGTAGGTTAGCCGAGTGCGATACACCGAGGAAGTGTGGATGTACACTTACTAGGGCTGTTCGTTTTGCCATGTAACCAGGCAATTTTGCATGACCCCAAACCCAAAAGTGACGTCACAGCTAGTTGCTTACTGTATAGCGCAGTGCTTGAACGTTGGACTTCGGCGCGAAAGGTACCGAGTTCAAATCCCGCCCCAGGGGGGCCCGGCATCAATGTTCGCAGAAGTTACATTTCTGACGCCATATTGATAGGATGCACTATCTGTAGAGTGGCACTATAGGTATCATCCTTGGTCTGTTAGTACCAGCCGGTGCTCGCAGGTTTACTGCAACATTCAGCACTACGGATGTTGCGAGTTTCCTCCTGCCCTAAACTGACAAGTCATAATGTTAGTGAAATATTCTAGAAAGTGACTAAAACCCTTAAAAAAATAATTTAAAAATTACTAGCCCTGGAATTAAGCTTTGTTTGTGTGATCCCCAGGGTGTTGATAAGGTGAAGTGAGTGCACACTGATCCATTGACAAGGGTAGTACTATGAGTAATGTTTTCAATATACAGTACATGCATGCGTTATTATAGATATATACACAGAGTTCGCGATTAACACTCGCCCGCTCACCCGGACTATTTATCCCAATGCTAAAGGTATCTTAAGGGTGAGTAGAAATTCATAATGTTTGTTATTTGTATGCATACTATCTATTTGGGTGAGTACATTTTAGAGTTAGTTGCTATCCCTGATATAAAATAATTCTATTAAAATGTGTTACGTAATTTAGCATTCTTGCTCCTACATGATAGTGATTTTCAGTCTTATTATTTTCTTTACCAGATTTGTAGTGTGTTGGAACAGAAGCTACCAGCCACCTACTTTGTACCGAAATATGTTTCAACTAACTCATCCTGTATCATAACAGCCCATAGTATCAAAACAAAAACAATGTTATTTATTACACCATGTTGTGTTGTAAAACACAGTTTGTCAAAATATACTGTCAAATTGTATCACTTTTTGACAGGCATGAATGAATAGAACGTTGAAAGTTATGTTTGCATATTTCTAAAAAATAATAGTGATGAAGAAGGATAAATGCTGCCAAAAATTACACCCAACATTAAAAATGACTCTTTCTATCACGTCTTACCATATCTCTGAGCACGTTGACATAGAAACATCTTTTGAGTAGGGTTATTTAAAGAATAAAAAAAATATTATGCAATGTCAGCTTTTTATTTATTAAAGCACAATTCAACAGAATCTTTCATTGTAGAAACACAAAGATGATAATTGATATTACAACATGAACAATGATGAAATGTTTGCTTTTGTGTTGTATTGCCTCGATGCAAAACACGTATTACAGAGCTTTTTGGCATGTAACTACACTTTCAAGTTTCTCTTGCACACCATTGAAAAAAGATTTGACAGAATAAACAATTTATTTGGATGGTTTTGTGGGGCATTTGGTGCATGTATTCTTGCAAAAATAGCTAGAGATATAAATATCAATAGTAAAAAAAAAGTGACATAGGTAGGTAATGTCACAATATATCTGCCCCACCCTTCACATTCTGTTAGAGTCCCTTTTAATGTGTGGTTCGTGCTTAGAAATAATGTGAACTATGGTATATCTTTGTAATTAACCCTCTCCTTGCTGGATTATGCACAAACACAGCTCTTTAGGGCATCTCCGGTTGCCTGCAGCAGGGAGAGGGTTAAAGGACATGGTATGGATGTAATACGTTGCTGTAAGAGATACGAACCCGCATACTTAAGTGTCAAGCCAGCGGACTTAAAGAGTCGAACTGTCATGATCTGGGCTGGCATGTACGAACCTGCCGTAACCATACTGTAACCTTAGCTCCAAACTCAGGCATAGATAGTTATTAGATTACGCCATTGCTTTAGGTTGGAGTTACGGTTACGCCCTAGAGTTACGCCTGTCTCATACAGCAGGCACCTGGTGGTATATACATGGTACAGTAGTACACCAGACACGACAGTCAGTCACTCCGGATATTCTCCTCCCTGTACGCTCTGACACGGAAGTGGGTGAACATCTTCAAATTTATTTCCCCTCGTCAGTGCAGTCTTCCTCTTCTCTCTTCTCTCTCTCTCTTTTCCTGACCTTCCTTGCATTCTCTGTCTATTATCGTCCTGGGGTGAGTCGGTGCAGTGGGTGGTGTGTCGGACTGCAAACTTGCGGTTTTGAGTTTGAATCCCTGCTCGAGAGAGGGAGGGATCTGTTTCTTGTCCTTGTTGGAGATCAGTATGTATACGTAGATGTCATCTTTTGTTTTATTGTGTTGTCTCAGGTTTGTCGCCTATCAGTAACCGTATGCAGATCCATGCTACATATTATCACTGATTCGGTGCAATAGTGTTTTTCGTCACAGCAGGAATATTTGACCCATATGCGATGAATATTATCACTAAAATATTGAGCAAAGTTTGAATGAAATCTCAGTTTACTCACTCACCGAATCTCTTTACTTTGCTTGTATTCATTCCAATTTTTATGCAAGCTAACTTTTTAATGTCAACTTTTCTCCAGCGTTTTTTTCTTTTTGTTACTCTCTGAATCCAAGGTCATTGCCATCTAGATTGGAAGTGAGCTAAAGAGCTGGCAGGCTTATTGGAAAAACAGCAAATCATGTGTAAAAATATTGCAAACTTCAATGCTTTTCTTTGGTTTCTTTTTCATTTTGCCTTCAGACATTTTGCAGAAATAAATCTGTAAAATGAGTAATTAAATTGGCCTGACCTTATTTTTTTTACCCACATACAAAGTGGGTGTATCACTATTATTTTATTGGCTCAATGTAATTATTTCTCTATACCTATAGATGCATCTCGTATAGGTTATCTTCAATGTTATCTCGAATATCAGAATAGGATTCGCGTGCTCATGAACCCAATACTTGAACTTTGAACTCGGATACTTTATTTATTTCTCAAGTTTATGAGGTCATCATGACTGGGTTTATTTTTTTCACATTCAAATAATAGTTTTTTTCTGGGCGAGATACACCCACGAGTAATTTAATAATAAACAATGTGTAATTACTGTATATTATTCATATAATAATGGTGTTCTTTGTTTTTTAATTATGTGTTTTAAACTATATAGACTTACCATAACTATCTTGTTGCGCAAAAATCATATTGAACAAACATTTTCCTCCTGTGTGAACGGTCATATATTTGAACAGTGTCAAAGGTAAAAGGTCGACTCGAGAGATTAACATTCCAGAAAGAGAGATACTGTGTTATTGGGAAGATGTTGTGTTGTGCCCGAGGTTTATAGTATTTGCTCGCATCGTTTGTACACAGTTGTGTGGCAAACGTATGCTTTGTTTTTGTCTCCGTCAACAAATATCCATCGATTCCAGTCGGTGATGGCTCTGGTATGACATGGTAAGCTGTCGCTGTTGTTTTAGTTGAACATTGAATGTTAACATTGAAGCTGAATTATAGTTCACTGGAAACATTGTTTTTTAAATATTTAATCTTTATATTTTTTTTAAATGTGCAAAGTTGACATTTTTGTTTAAATAAGTTAACCCTCTCCCTGCTGCAGGCAACCAGAGATGCCCTAAAGAACTGTCTGTGCCTAATCCAGCAGGGAGAGGGTTAATATATTTTTTAGTTTATTTCTTAAATTAAGGACAAAGATAGGAATATATGATTATATGTAAGATGTCATGTAAGATTTTTTTGTTGGAATAAATTAAAATTAAATGTATGCTTTTTGTTTATTATTATATTATTAGTTCTTCTTCTTCTTCTTATTCTAATTATACAAATCTAGGAATCTATGATTATGCATAAGATGTCATGTAGGTCAACATTAGAATTTAGATATATAAAATCTGTTCATGGGCTGTCGCATATGGGTGAAGCATTCCTACTTCGATGTTGAGCAACAAAACACGTAGCTATATCTTCCATGGCACTACTGGTATATATATCTGTTAATGCTAATAAGAACTTCTTCCTCTGCAAGTAGCTTACCTTCTCTGGAATTGTTATTCTCGTTCTGGGGGAAAAAAACAGCGCTTGTTATGGTATAGCAATTAAAGCCGATGAATTCCGCAGATGTTTCCTGATTGATCATTCCGACACCCAGACACTGTTCGTGTCGTCAATATTAATAACTCTTGTGATTGCCAATAATCGGGACAAGATTATTACACGACAGATGAAACGCATCTTCCTCAATAACCTGATAAGTCTGTTCAGTAATTTTTCTAGTTACAAGATAACGTAAGCTGAAACATGTTGCAGCTATTGGGATGGGGAAACATGGAAATTGAGGATCAATCGGAACCGAATTAACAGTCTGACAAGGGGTGCAAGATGTTCATTGATTATCGTGTCAGCCCTCATATTAGCAATGTTTCCTCTCCCGTGCGCTAATGAGGCTCTGCACGTGACCGTGGGAGCAGCCCCAGTGACATACATGGCACCCGCGAGGTACACGGGTTATGGAGGGGAGAAAGCCCCCCAAATACACTGGGCATTCTTCTGAGATGAAGCCCAGCCGACCTATAACTGGCAGTGGTAGCAGCAATAGTGGGAGGTCGTGTCAAGCGGTACACCTGGATACTGGCAAGTAGACCGGGTCCGTAGGTCTGTATATAGGTCTGAGGGTCTGTAAATGAAGTTGAACTCTTTGACTACGATACAGTAAGCATGGTAAGTGTATGGTACTTCTATACAGGTGGGAGGTACTGTGAAATCGGCGATGTTTTGATTGACAGATAATGCTGTCAATGACGTTACATAACGTGGGTATTGTATATTTTGGAGATAGTGATCTCTAGGTTGATTATTACTTGTCAGTTTCGATTAATTGTTTGTAATTTATTGTTCCTGGAAATTGAAGTTTTGCTGTTTTAAGCCTTTTTTTTTATACATTCACTGTTGTCCTGATGAAGTCAATTATGAAATATTAATGTAAATAATTTATTGGGTTTTTAAGAATTAAATTATGACATATCATCATTTAATTATAAACTGTGAAGTAAAATATGTATTACAACCTAACACAGGCTAAAACACTTAGTTATCACTGGCAGGATACAATACATGTATTTCTATTTGCTATTTCATCATGTTCTAACAGCAACCAGTTCATGAACCAGTTTTGGCTTGCAGTTTGTGCCCAGTGGCTTTAAATGTTAAGTATGTTCAAACATGGAGACAGACGTACATGATGTATGCATCCATTGTTTTTGTCTATGCATACTTTACGAATTGACTTTGCCACATCTTCCACTCCTAGACCCATTCCAACTTGTATTTATGATGTATGAGGCATAGCAATTAAAAAAAACATGGATGTCAACTTTAAAAATGTTCTAGCTTCGACACACACTTGAATAGTTTCCCCTGACATTGGTTGCATCAGATGTTGCATGTATTCTAGAATGACAGAGATTCCGCCCTCTGACTGTATATTGGGTGTTTCGCTTTAAAGTTCCATGCTAGGGAAGCAGCATAGTCAGGAAAGCAGCGATCAGCTGATGATTCACATGTCAGGTGGCACCCATTGTGGATGGTGGCTACTGGTGGACCACAGTAAGAAGGCTGGTGGTCTCTCTCCCTTTCGAGCAGGTTGGACTGTACCTAGGGAGGCTGCTTTGAAGTTCTGCCAGTTTGCTGGAGCTTTTCATAACACCAACCTGGATGCAGCCAGCGACAAAACTACACTAATTACCCAAACTGACTATCTCTATCAGCACGTTATTTTTTATTAATTTTTTTTTTAAGTGGAAAAATTTCACTGCGGTTATGAAAGTAATTCTCTTGTCGAAGAATTTTGCAAAATCTTTGTTTGAAATTCCACAATGGTATTAAAAATATGTATATTAAAAAAACCCATATATTATTCCTTAGAGTGAAAATTAACTCGTGTAAGATGTTGCTTTCAGTAGTTGACAATTATTTTTGGAACAGTTTTTTTTTAATCATCGCAAATTGATTGATTGAATTATTGCTTTACGCTGCAGCGGGAATATCTCACCCATAGTCGAATGGGTGAAAGATTTCCGCAGTGACGTTAAACTCCATATTCACTCACTGGAACAGTTTTTTAAAATAATTTCTTTTCTATCAGACTATACACATTTAAAAAAAATATGGATCAACTTCTACAATAGCAAAATCTATTTGTAAAATTTCATGAAGTGTTCTTTCTTTGACTTTGTACTTTGCACCAATAAAATTTTGACTAAATCCTCTAATGTAACATACCCTAGATTATAGTACCAGTTAGTGGTTACTAGCTTAATATGAATTGCTGTATGAATTATTATTATTATTATTACATGTATTATTATTATTATTATTATTATTATTATTGCATGTATTATTATTATTATTATTGCTAATTCTTCACCTCATGATGATATTATTAGCCATTCCAAACTGAACATGATATATGCATGTATTTGCATTTAGCTGTACAGCATCCACACTGATATATGCCAGGAATTTAACCCACTTATTAACCTGCATAGTCATATCATAACTCAGTTAACCTGGCTCAACATGTTAATGGATTAGCCATGATCAGCTGACGGACATCTTTAGCCGGTCAGTTGAAGGAAGGAAGTAGTTACTTTCTTAGTGGACAACGCGATAGGCATGTCACACAGGTCGTCCTGTTTGACGATAATCTGCTGTAGAAGGTTTTCCGGTGATTAGGAAAGTTGGACCCCGTGAATTTATATTAGCATCTATATTGGCAGGGCTCTACATTTATAATTACTTTTTGACGCACCTGTCAGGCCCATAACTACTTACCCTGTAGGTAAAGGGCTGGTTAATCGAGGTTGTTTCATTTGTCTGCCTGTGGATAATACCTGTCCTGGGTAGGCGGACATCTCATGTCGAACATCTTTTTCTGTCGAGCCCTGATTGGTGAGTTAGTTTATTTATTATGATTAGAAGATAATAATTGCTTTTGTTACAAGTCTTTTATCCCATGATTAGTACATGATTAATTCATGATTAAAGGCATACTATCACATACATTTATGGCCGCTTTTGACTAGTTCTTAGCTACAACTACAAAGTACATTCACTTGACATACATATAATGTTTTTGCTTCCAAAAACCTGTCTACTGCTGTACGGTAGGCAAAATTCAATTTCAACGAACTGTTTTGGATTTTGCTGTTTATATACCTACCTGAACAATGTTAGTTCTTTGTCCTCTTTATATTAATGCAAGGGGACATAACTCTCAAATGGGTACAATGAAATAACTACGATTGTTTCATATATCATGAACACATCAAAGACAAGATAATTATTAGTCAGGACTAATAACTATTATGAAATATGAAATTTATTATAAATATCAAGTGTTGGGGACTTAGTATAACCAGTAAATACAACTTTTGGGTGTACAAAACAAACGTAAATAGTCTCAGACAGAAATTCGTTTGGCCATCATCTAGGCCAATCAACCGTGATAGTATGCCTTTAAAATTTCTTTTAATAATCTTTTCAAAATACAAGTCATTGTGGATCTATCTTCAGCGATCAAAATTAACACTAGCCTACTGGCCCGGGCTCTTTCTCCCCATGGTAAAGGTATCCTAACTTCTAAGGACTAGTACTCAGTAGAAATTTATGAGTTTTTAAAAATAATATATTTTTTTTATCAGTTTTCAGGCAGCTAGTAAGTATAAAATTAAGTTTTGATTACTGTAACTTGTTTTGCCATTATTTATTGGACAATCTACAAATTATAGTTTATTTGTGAGCAAGAATATCGGAGTCTCATCCTGGAGGTAATGACATTACTTTTCATGAGTGTTGCTTGGCTTGAATAGAGCTCACTTTTCACGTGCGCTTTATGTGCTTCCTTCTCTTCATGTGCATGTGTGCAGTTGATTGCTGCTTCTGACTGCTTTCAAAAGACTCGAGATCAATTTGTGTTTTCTTTGCAACCTGCGTAGCTCAGATGGTAGAGTATGTAGTTCACAATTAGAGATCTAGAGTTTTTTCCTGGCTGGGGTCTAGATAATAATATATGAGCAGGGATAGAAACTAACTTTAAGATTTACTCGCCCGAATAGTGGTACAAATAACAAATGTTATGCATTTCTACTCGCCTTTAAGATACCCTTAGCATTGGGAGAAATGGCCTGGGCAAGCGGGCGAGTTAATTGCGAACCCTGTGTGAGTGATGGTAGATTGAAAATTGCAAGTTGACAAAATCTTGCAATTTCCAAGGAAAGCAATGATGAGTCTCAATCAGAAACAGTTCTGACACAGAATTGTGCACTCGTGAAAAATTATCAATATTCACATTGTACGAAAACAAGAACTGTAATTCGAGCCGAGAGATTACATCTACTTACAGATATATCCACGTTGTAATCTACAAACTATTGTTGATTATGACATAACGCTAATAGACACACCAAAATGAGATCAATATCGGTGTTGTTAATATCTAGCGTTGCAGTCGGAGATGGAGTTACTGTCATCATATCCATTGATTGCGTTAATTAGTTGTCATTATTCCTCAGTGTAGACCCGATAACGACCGTGGATGTGAAAATACACGTATCATATTATCTGAAAATGATTATGATATATCGTGTTTGACGTATATTTACCAGCTCGAACAACCTCCTTACAACAATGCTTATTGGGCTTGCTCTGCAGATAACAAATTCCAATAACTCGTAATTGACGTATATGCGTAGACGAAAAAAATAATTTCTTGTGATCGTGTACGTTATATTATGAAAATAATTTATGTATATTCTGCTAATAGTTGTTTTCTGTATAAATGTAAAGTGTAAAAGTTTTGTTTTTTTAGGATTGTACAGTCCGACACCGTTAATGCGTTATAACTGTTGCTCCGCTTACCGGTAAACTTTTAACCCATACAGATGTGCTATAGATATACTTTACCTCGATGAATGATTCATTTGTTGATCTGGGGCCTGTTGCTCAAAACAGTTGTAGCCTACAATAGTTCAGTTATAAGTCAAATTTTCGGAACCCTCAACAAATGTTAGTCTGGTTGCACAAACCACAGTTAGTATAATATGTTTTAGCTAACCATATTCTCAAGTAGTGTAGTGATAAACGTGTTTTATGCAATGGACTTTAGTGGGTTCTGAAATTTTGATTTGTGTAATGGGGTCGTGGGCCCTGTTGCACAACACTCTTGTAGCGCTACAATAGTTGTAACTGGACTCCTGCCACAATAGAAAGTGTTGATCTTACAATAGTTGTAGCCTACAAGAGCCTACAAGAGATTTTAATGAAAACAGAAATGTCCAGTATTTCTGGGTCTGAGTCATTGTATATGTTGTTTTTTTGTTGTTGTAAATTCTTCAGATAAGATAATGTTTGTTCTGTGCATATATTATAAGTGACTGGACTGGATAACCGACTCCTGTTTTCTCGTGATTTTGGTGTGGCAAACGAGACCTGAACAGTCGGTTTCCGTTTGGACTTTTCGATATGGCAATACCCGACGCTGATATTGAGGTGTTAATCTTCAAAAAATGTTTCTGGGTACAGTATGCGTAAACACTATTTTCTTATCGTAATATTCCACATGAAAGTGTCTAACCATGATCAAAACAGCTTTGCAAATCTCGGTGGGGAAAGTGTAAACGGCAGATACAACGTCATTGTGACACATCCATAGGAAGAGCAGAAAACTGTGTTCTGCTACATTGTCATATGAAAATGAGCAGGATTTGGTTATCCAGTACTTTATAATCTTATATGTTCTGTGTATATGGCTGAATATAGGTGTTGCATATGAGTTGATATTGACTATTCCATTGTGATGACATCGTGGTTAAGCATAAGTGATAGTCTTGGTTACATTATTGTAATTGGCTAGGTTTCTACCAGGATGAGTCATCTTTGGGTGAAGTATTCCCGCTGCGACGTAAAGCACTACTCAAGGATGCAGTTTATACAGTGTCCCCTCGATATAGCGCTGAAGTTGGGGTCCATGACATCCGCCCCCCTCACGTTATAGTACCCACCTTATCCGATATTACAGGAAATTAATGAAATAAAAATGGGATCCACATCTGACCCTGTGTTAGATCCAAATCCGTGTTGCATCGGACCATGTTATATCAAGGGGGCACTGTAATTTGGGCCGGGTATTGATGGAACATTTCCGATGTTACTGACCGATACATGATACATAAATACACATATGAAATTAGTAGCCATTGTTAATGTTACTGTAATGAATTCTGGCATTAGATATAATTATTATTCTGTAATTTCTGGAAATATGTTGATTAGTAAATTGGTTGGGGGTACTACTTATGGCTCTAGATTAACATATGCCCAACGTACAGGTGCAAGTTAAATGGCACTGCGGTGCAACCTATTTTTTCAACATATGGCACCTTTGGTGCCTTTGCAACTTGCCCTGACTAGCCCTGTGGGCAAGCAACTCAAACTGTTAGTTCTGAAGGCCTGCTACTAATACTACTAATGACCAAATCTAGTAGATATGTACCTTGTTGCATGCCCCACATCCATTTGGATTAAACAGTTATATTAGACACCAGTATACGAAATATGACCGTAGTCCGTTTCTGATTCAGATGTGGTATACATTTGAATTATTCATGTTATGGATGCTTATTAATTTCACATGTTTTGCACACATCAATACACTCAAACATACCGCCGTGAGTGTAATAGCACAACAGGCCTATTTAATTGTACACAATACCATGGGAAATCTCCCAGAGTGACATTGGTGGTCTTTGATTTTGTGTTGTGGTGTTAGAGCTGAAGTATATTGGTCTGAGGTTATGGTCCGCTCGCTTTCAATTAAGTATAAATCACTGGTGCTCGAGATACTTCTGACCTGATTCGGATCAAATTTTACGTCACGTCACCGTGAGGGCAGGTGCACTCCCACAGAATCTGTCACGCTTCCTTCAGAATCAGGTGCATAGAGGTTGAAGGTGAAAGGTCACCGGCATGTTGTGACAACCTATGCAGTCCCTGTACAACTGAAGTGATTTGGGAAAATGTTTGCACGGAAATAAATGCATAGACCTTTTGATACGTATATATAAGGTTATTTATGAATTCAGCTGTGAGGTTACAGGTTCTTGTGACGTGAGGCGTATTCTCTACCACATTCAGTGTTAGAAATTCAGAACATAATGAGGGGGTCCAAATACTAATGGCAGGGATGGAAACTTACCAATAAAACTTGCTAGCACGAATAGTGGATACACGTAACAAATGTTTACAAAAAGCATGAATTTCTACTAGGGTTAGGAGGCTAGTGTTAATTTCCATCCCTGTAATGGTGGCAAAATTTGTAATTTTCAGGGGGTCCCACAGATACCTTTAACATTGCAGATTTTGAAATGGCCTCCAGATTTTTTATTGGTACCTTTGCATAGGTTTTGCCTTCGTGCGGAGCTACCATTATTCTGAAGACTGATACGTCATAATAACATATGCCATGGATAAAAAGGTGTGAGAATTCATGGGTACCATATTTCCGAATGGTGCCACCTGATGGGCTAGTCGTTATCGCTATTTATTTATGCGCGTGATCTCTGTTTTACAGACGCGGAAATGGATCGACGGACGTCGGGATGGGAACGGACAACAGCTTGACCACTGCCCAATCAATGCCCATGGATAACCTTTGTCCACTGATGACTGATCACAGTAGTACACCATGCTCAAGCAAATAGTCATCTCGACCAAAACCACCACCGGACCAAAGAAACTTTCATATCGTGACCTACAACTCGATCGATATACCAGCACAAAAATCGTACCGTCGATCATGTTATTTTACGTTTAAAAATCATGGATACGAGAAAGTTTAACTGTGAACCCCGATGCACCTGCCATGTAAAGTGTAGTAGTCACAGGGAGACGCGTGGATATTGTTAAGATTTACTAGTCCTCAATGGTGATGGCCGACTCTGGCACCAACCCTGTGTACACGGTGAGAGACGATTGGCTAAGGGCCGGGGACGACGCGGGCGACACTCAGGCCAGCATGGACAGCTCCAACAGCGGCTACTCCATGAGCAGCCGCTCCTACTTCCTGAAAGGAAAGACGGAAAAGGACGACTACATCGAGTGCAAGCTCAAACGCGAGTACGACCTCCAAGATGAGAACGAAAACACCGACTGCGGGTTGGGTAGATTCCGCCCGCATTGCCTGAACGAATGCGCGAACATAAAAGTCTTTGTGTTCTTCATGTGCGTGCTCCTGACGATCGCCACCAGTCTGTCGACGGGGTACTTGAACAGCGTGATAACCACCATCGAGAAGCGCTTCGAGATCGGGAGCTCCATATCGGGGCTGATCGCGGCCTCGTACGAGTTCGGGTCCCTGGTGGCCGTGATCTTCGTCAGCTACCTCGGCGGCCGCAGGCACATCCCCAAGTGGATCGGCTTCGGCATCATCTTCATGGGGATTGGGGCGCTCCTGTTCTCCATGCCACACATCATCGGACCGAAATACACCGTCCACAGCGGCTATGACATCACCAACACCACCAACGGCAGCATCTGCAAGCGCGCAGGGTCCAGGAAGGGAGGGCACTACTACTCCGCAGACTGCATCGACGAGAACTCGGGGAACTGGATGTACGTCCTGATTCTCGTGGTGGCGCAGATCTTCATCGGAACCGGTGGCACGCCCATACTGACCCTCGGCACCACGTATGTCGATAACCACGTGGCGAAGGAGAAGGCCCCGGCCTACCTAGGTAAGGTTGTGTTCAGACTTAATTAATCGTTCTCAATACGTATGTTTGTTTGCATGATAAGTTTAGTGGGACTTGTACAAACATAATTTATTCACACAAAGTGTTTCGGCATTTGTTGTCAGTTTGACTATAATGAAATACTGTAAATCATTAAAGGTTAGCGTCATTAACATTTTGTGACCGATGGCATGTAGACCTGTTAGCATCATAATATTTTAAAGAGCTTGTCAGTATTTGGAAAATAATTTTAGTGATTTCTTCATGTAAGTTTATCTGTTGTGTTGCAGTGGTGGTAACAAATAATATGTAAGAGTTACATCCACACTTTCCGAGGTGTATCGGTCAATATCCCTACAGTTTTGGTCGTGGGGCCTCCGAG